>JAJLSQ010000038.1:67335-124963 GCA_030567715.1 Nakazawaea wyomingensis
CCAATCAACAAACCAATTATTATTTTATTCTTCATCTAAAACATCACCATCTAAATGTATATTTAAATCTATCTATTTATTATCTCTTATCTGATATTTTAAAACACGTTATGTTTTTTTTTATTAATTTGCTCTTGTTTTAATTTTGTTTGAGCATAAAGACACTACTCTTTTCCTTCTATCCCTCTTTCTTTCTTTCACGTTTCAATCAATATAAGTTTGTTACTGAAATGTATCATCTATTCCATTCCATTCATCTTCTTGAATAACTGAATTTCTATATCAAATGTGTGTTTTCGATACACACATCTAGATGATTATAATTTTATTTGATCTTTACTTCTTCTGCATTATATTTTTTAAAACAATTCTTCTTCTCTTTTGTAGCTATATATGTTATATAATTGTTAAATGCATAATAGGACAAAGAATTAACTAATTATTGGAGAACAAATATAGATATATAGATCAAAAAATAAATAGATGAATATTATCTTAACAGATGACAATAAAAATGATCGAATCAATCATTGATGACTCATTCTATACATATATTTATCTGATTCTTCATTTCATCTTTCCCTTTTTCTTTTTTCATTTTGTGAGGATTTTGGGTTCGAGCAAAATAAGCAAAATACGAAAATATTCTATCATTCTAACTACGTCTTTAGAACACAATTGATAAATCAGTTTCAATCTTCCTCGCTATCACTATCCTCCTCGTCGCTATCATCTTCAAAGTCATCCTCGCTATCACCACCATCATCATCATCATCATCATCACTTACAGCTAATCTTTCAACTGTCACCTCATACCCATTCTCCATCAACATCTTTTCAAGACCATCCACCTTTGATGGATGTACACAGGCAAACACACATGATTTATCACTATCAAACAAAGGAACATAGTACTTGTTGATAGCATAAACCAAATCTTGCTCTGTAACGTCTCTCAATTTACTTAAAGATTTGGTATTGTAATCTGGACCTCTCAACATCAACACATCGTCCAAAAATTTATCATTTGCAGCATCGAAATGGTTGGATTCACTCTCAGCGATTCTATTAACCAAAGAACTCACTGCTCCTTGCATATGAGTTTTTTCAAACTTTTTCTCACCTTGAGCAAATTCATCAATGATTTTTTTCCCAACTTTTAAACATTCTTCACCATCGGCTCCACGATATATATCAAAACTCAACTCTCCACACTCCAAATCACGACCAACACTGGCTCCATACAGTAACCCAGTACCACGTATACCACGCCAGAATGGTCCCTCGATGGCTTGTAAATACAGGGCACTCAAGACAATCTTTGGAATATCTTCATGTAAATAATCATTAGGGATCTTGGTACATGATTTCAAATATGTCGGATCAGATGCAGGTGCTACTAATAAGTATGCCTTACCACTGAGTTTTGTACCTGTCTCGGTAAGTGTGGTGGCAGTACGTGGGATAGACTTCAATGAGTTCCCTTGTTGTTGTTGTTGTTTTCCGGAATTAGTATTATTGAATTTTTCAGCCCATGTAGAAACAGGTTTTGGGATCTTGATAATTTCACCACAGATAAATATTCTCATGTTATCCAGTTGGAAAAGTTGAGATCTAATTTTTTCCAATTTGGATTCAATCTCATTGAAATTACCATCATCGATTTGTGATAACATTTTTTTGAAAAATTCCTCAGTGAATAATGGATCTCTTGATTTTTTCAATGATCTCTCACTGACAATACTTCTATTATAAATCGATTGTAACATATCCGAGCCACGTCTCTTAACTTCTGGAAGCCCATTAACCATCTTCTCCACTGAAATCCTAACTCTACTCTTATCAAATCTGGTATGATACATGATTTTCTCAAACCATTCAACAGCGTTACTATAATTCTCCCGTTTCACCCTCATACTCACCGTTACCAATTCTTCAAAACTACCATTAAAAGATGTTGAAAATGATGCCGATAATGTATCCCTCTTCACCTGAGAGATCACGGATTCGAATGGCATCTCTGTACCATCTGATAATACAACTGGTAATGAAAATATATCATCAAAGATCACCAAATATGGAAGTAATTCAACATCCACTTCAAATGAAGACATCATTATCTTGATTGAAACAAATCTACTCTCGAAATCTTCAAAATGGATATTCAATGAGAATCCCAGTGGGGTATCATTGGCAACATATTTACCCACTTCGGTAGTAGTAGGAGCGGAATTGTCATCCTTATCATTGGAAGATCCTACACAAACTGTAGTAGACTTGACAAAACCAACTTTGGATGGATCTGGTTGTCCAAATAAGGTGAGTAATTCATCAGGTATAGGTCTATCATTGAAATCTAAAGCATGTTTCAATTTTTTTTTCAATTCATCCAAATCATTTTCCAATTTCCTCTTTTCAAAAAGGGCAGCATTTTGTTTTTTGTTCTTTGAATATAAAGAAGAAGATGGTCTCGCCAATATGGAAACACTCTTGTTATCGATAAAATATTTTGTCAAAAGTTGACCCCATTGCTCTTTGGTCCAATTTGACAAGATATCATACTCTTTCAAATCTTTAGACCATGCAGCCAAATCTGAGCCATCAACTTCACCGTACAAGAAATGCTCTATAGCAATGGTGGCAAGATTTGACGAAGATTTCTCTGTTTGGAAAATGTATTTAGATCTACTAGTCTCCAACACTTCTCTAATCCTCTTCACATCAAAATCATCCACATGATTTTTCAACAAGGACAACGCCAGATCACGACATTCTTGCAATTTTTCTGTTGGAACACTTGAAAATACCAAATTAATACCAGTTTTTAAATAATCTTCGGTATAATAACAAACCTCCACAGCCAACGGATCTTCAATTTCAATCAAATTTTTTTGTAATAATGAGATTGCAGAATTTGTCAAATAAGTACCCAAGATATCAATGGCAACATTATCTATCGTGTTCACAGCATCAGGACCTATCCAGGACAAAGTCACTTGTCCAGAACTTTCATCCTTATCTGGGAATTCAACTGTCTTGACAATCTCCTCAGTTGGCGGACAAATCAACTTGGATGAATCAACAAATGGTCTCTTATTTGGGTTGACCGGTAATGATGGTAATTCACTATCAAATAATTCCATAACTTTTAATAATTCCAGTTCATCAACTGATCCAGTGATTATAATACTCAAGTTATCTGGTCTATAATTATCAGCATGGTATTGTCTTATTCTTTCATTTGTCAAGGTCCTCAAACTTTCGATCAAACCTCCAGTTTCACTAGAATAACCTGAATTTAAACCGTACAACAGTCTATGTGCCTCCAATGTCGAAATAAACCAGGCATCGTTCACGTTGGCAATCATTTCACTAAACACAACACCTTTCTCCTTGGCATCAGGATCAACATGGTAAACCTCTGTGTAACATGCTTCATCGGTCAAAGTTGGATTCAACAAATGGTCGAGATAAACTGGCAAGATCATCTTAAAACCTTCCCAACCTGCTGTTGTTAAGGTATACACTGTTTGATCTTGATCAGTCCAAGCGTTTGTATTAGAAAAGGCCAAATTACCCAACGTGTCCAATAAACCCTTGTATGGATACTTCTTGGAACCCATAAAGATCAAATGTTCTAAAGTGTGAGGACAACCTGAATCATCTTCAATCTCGGTGGCTACGGCAAAATACCCACTAACTAAAGGGGACAGTTGATCGATCAAACATAATTGTAAACCAGTTCTCTCCGATCTCCATTTTTTGATCTGAGCAGGAGAATACTCCACTTTGAAAGATGTTTGTAATTTGAAAGCTGACATTACTCTTTTTGCCAGGCTTTTCAACATAAAAAAACAAATCTCTCCTTAACTCTTTTTAAGTCTACCAGTGGTATGAATTTGCTGTAAAAACTTCCTCTCGTATATTCCCATCTGAAATTTTTTTATTATTTTTTTTCAATTCTTACAAAGTCTGAGCATGATATCAATTTATTATCTATTGCTTTTTGCATTTTTGATAGAAAAAACAAATGATGATTAAACACTTATTAACTGTTTCTGATAAACACCAAACTAACTTAATTTAAATAATCCAATATGAAGCTAACAATACTCAGCCTATGGCTTTACGTGCTGTCTAGTTTGGCTGCTCCAACTTCAACAGATGAGTTACAAGATCCTCCCCATTCTCACAACGTGACGATGCATATTAAACACGGTGCTGATAAGGTGGGTGAATTGACTTTGGGTTTATTCGGTACAGTTGTCCCAAAAACTGTAGAGAATTTTGTACAATTATCCACTGGTGAGAACGGTTATGGGTATGTCAACTCCACATTCCATAGGATTATTGATCATTTTATGATCCAAGGTGGTGACATTGATGGATCAGGAGGACATTCAATTTATGGTAAGAAATTTAATGATGAGAATTTTATCATTAAGCACGACAGACCTGGAAGGTTATCTATGGCCAATGCTGGGCCTAATACACAAGGTTCTCAGTTCTTTATCACAACAGTGGTAACCTCTCATCTAGATGGTCATCATGTTGTGTTTGGTCAGTTGCTCGATGGATTTGAGTTTTTGGACTACTTACAAAAAGTTGAAGGTGATAAAAGATCAAGTAAACCAATTGAAGATGTAGTAATAACAAAGATGGAGGTGACAAAATTACCTGTTGATTACAATGAAAATGCAGATTACTTTGACGAATTGACTGCTCAAAGCCATGGCGGTGGCTGGTTCTGGCTTCTTGTATTTTCATTGCTCGCTCTTGGATTGTATTATTCAGTCAGGGCAAGAAACAAAACTTTGGCAGTTTTGAAAAAAAACATTGTAGCTACTTCAAGAAGTGAATAAGGTAGGTTACATTATATATACAAAGGAGAAGCTTTTTCTAATTCTTTATTTCTTTATTATTTTATAAAAAATATGCAATATATATTTTGATTTTTGGTAAGGAGAGGTTCTTTTCCTTTTCAAAAAGATATCAGAAATCTTGCCTAAAATATATAAATATCCTCTCATTCTGAGTGATAACATTTTCTAACAAGTTCGATATAGGCTCAAAATTTCCCATGATCGCACTTTTCAATATTCCAATTGCAATGTGATAGTTTCGTATCACGCTGATCAATGGGTAAACATTGATACCGGAAAATCCCCTTATTGAGGTGATCTTCTTCCACCGAAAGTCTTCGAATTTTGGAAATTTCGTGTTGCTTCTACTGACATCATTAAACTGATCTAAATCAACATCTGTAATTACATAATCAAATTGCTTCCAAGTGTCACTCTCTTGCAACAAGTTCTCGTCTTCCAATTTATCGTAGATAACGTTGATATTTTCCAAGACATTAGGCCTTATCTGTGTGAACAATGTGACCCCAGTCATACACGCTGGAACATCCATGTGTACAGTTATATTATGTTTATCAGTTGTTCCTGCAACATCATCAGTGCCATTGTCATTACTATTAAGACTTTTTTGAAACAGGTGATCTAATTCCAAAAGTCCATTGTTCAATGTAGTGATAGCAACTCCTCCAGGATAGTTCAAGCTTGAAATGTGTAACATCATCAATGAGACAAAGAGTGACATTATGCTAGAACATATGATGACCATCTTAATCACGGATGAGACAGCCATGCTTCTGAAACCCGATGCACCATTTGCCGCCAACATTGTCAATCCAGGAACTGCATATATGATGAATCTCCATTCTTTGTGAGGTTGGAATGACATTAGGAGAACAAACAAAATTGATCCAAGACCAATAGTTCTAATTGAGTTTTCCTTTGTATGCGTTGTTTTGAAAAACAATCCAGGGACACAGAATAGCAAAACGGTTGGAGGACAGAAAATTGATGAGAAATATCTCGTGAAATAAGCATTAAATGGCTCCACCCCCCATAATTTGGAGTTCCCCTCATAGACGTTAAATAACAGAGAAGATATCTCAGGTACACTAGGAAATTCGTTCCAAAAATATGAGTCAACGCTGAGAGTAAAGTACAAACCCATTAACCCACCGATGATCAATGATATTGAGGCAATTCGAATATGGATTTGAAACGAGAATATGGCAACAAATGCCAATGAAAGGGCAAATACTCCAATCTCCGCTCTGAAAATAACAGCAGTAAAAGATAACCAACAAAGTCCACCAGCGAAGTCACCCATAAGAATATATCCCAATGCATAATTGACCAAGGGGAGCAGGATGAAATTTGGTAATGTTCTCGATGAATAATAAACAATGTGGAATTGAGTATATTGCAAAATAGCATAGTATAGACTCAAATTTGAGTTTCTAGATATCTTGTGGAGAATTCTTCTATTTCTCACAATCAGATATCCATTCAGTACTCCCAATACAAGTCTTACAATGAATTGATACACCATCATGGTACTCGTTTCCGGAATGAGAAATGTGATCGGCTTACAAATAGCAGACAACACCGCAGCACCAACAAATGTACGTTTGACCGCTCCAGGAAATGTTTGATGATCATAGTTTGAAAGATCAAAGGGTCCATATGACAATATATCATGCACTGCTTGAATATTGAAGCTCTCCTCAACCTTGGTGAAGGGAGAGAGATAGCAGTGGAAAACTATCAACCCAATGAAGGCCAGATCAAGTATCCTGAGAACATTCACCATCTTGCTCTGTTTGAATTCTATATACTTTTGATTGATTTATGGAAATTTCAATTTTTTCTTTCTTTTCTTTCTTTCGCTATTTGTGTGATCCAAGCCTTTATTATATATGATTATAATCGATTCACAGTAATAATAATACTTTTACAACAGTAGGTTGAAAGAATATGGATGATATTCCTTTATTAGTAGAAGATGAACTGCAAGGTATCAAAGTGGATACAAAATTTGACTCCACTTTTGAAAAAGATCCACTCAGCAAAGTTGTTGAAAGGAAACAGAAAGTACCTGTCACAATTATAACTGGATATCTTGGCTCTGGTAAATCAACATTACTAGATCAAATCTCAAAGAAAGGAGAGAAGAAACTAGCCATTATACTCAACGAGTTTGGTGACTCTTCAGAGATTGAGAAATCTATTGCCATTAAAGATGGTAATAATTCTTACGAAGAATGGTTAGATCTCGGAAATGGGTGTCTTTGCTGTACGGTAAAGGATAATGGTGTAGCAGCCATCGAGAGATTGGTCTCAAAGAAGGACTCTACATTCGATTATATATTGTTGGAAACCACTGGGGTCGCAGACCCTGCTCCTATTGCAAGTATGTTCTGGTTGGATGATGGATTAAGCTCAAATGTATATATCGATGGTGTTGTAACGGTGTTAGATGCAGAACATATTTTGACATGTTTGGACGATGTAGGAGGTCATTGGCATAAACTGAATAATCATATTTCTGATGAAAAAGAGACAAAAATTAAAGATAAAGAGGACAAGGATGTAACGACGGCCCATTTGCAGATTGCATTGGCAGATGTGATACTACTAAACAAAATTGACAAGATCCAAAATGAAAAACTGAAAATTATTGAAAGAATCAAATCTATAAATGCCATTGCTCCAATATATGAGACATCTTTTGGTAATATCAAGTTAGACAAAATTTTGGACTTACATAGTTATGAGTCAAAGGGAGTGGAGGATATTGTCACTAGTGAATCTGGATTCCATGATCCAAGAATAACAACAATATGCCTCAACTTCCCAATTTTACAGAACGAACAACAATTGGCCCAATTTGAAGCTTTTCTCCAAAACATCCTTTGGGAATCAACGTTTAATGATAAGACTGTAGAAATACATAGAACCAAAGGAATTTTGATTATTGGTGAGGATAAAAAAGATGTGAGGGTGATACAAGGGGTGAGAAAAACTTATGATATCATCGAAAATGCAGTGTTGAAACATGATATGAATGTTTGTAAACTCGTACTTATTGGGAAGGACTTATCTACTGAAGATTTGATCATTGAGTTTGGCAAATATTTATCATTTCCTGATGGGAAAGTTTTTGTTTGATTTTTTGCAGATAAGAAAGAGTCTTTGAAAGGCGAAAAATCATATGCTTTAACGAACTTAGAAGAATTACTATCATTGAACCCTCATATAGTTCTTTATGTATCAAGGCGAAAGTCAACTCCAAACTTAAAAATTTACAAGATTACAGGAACAGGAAATATAATAAATGATGAATGAAAAATGCTAAATTTTTTTTTTATTTAGTTTAATTAGTTTTGATTAATCAATTTGCAATTTAGCACTATTAGAGACTCTTCTTCCTTCACCACCGGCAGCCCCGGAATTGGTGATTGATGATCTCAACTTGTTGAAATCTAGCGCCGAATTATTCCTTGAACTGTTGGGCAATACTTCATTGCTCTTCTTGTAGTTCAATGTTCGGAAATTGTTTTGAAAATCTAATAAACTACCAACACTAGATGTGCTTGCCGTCACCGGTAGTGGTGGCCTCAGATTATTATTTGTGGTTGAGGAATGCATGTTTGAGAAATTGACGATTGAAGATCTTGTTCTCAAACCTTGGCCATTTTTATTTGCAAATATAGGATCTTCACCGCCCAAACCTTCCTCCAATCCTCTGAGAGCCAAATTACTATCTCTGATATCTATTGTCTCCTGTGAAGCGATCAATCTATAATAAAATGCCTTAACGTTCAATTTAACTTTCTGAACAAATTGGGATTTCAAAACCAGATTGAGAGTTTTGGTATTGACATATTTACCCAAATGAAGGTAATTGAATGCTGAAGTTAAAAGCAAAAACCCAATGACAAAGAACCAAAACATACCCAGAACACTGTTGTGACTGCCACCATTAATACTTTGACCTGTGGGGTACGGATTACTTGTAAGGGTATTAGTAAAAACCACCTCCAGATCTTCAAAGATATTACCAGGCACAAATTGCTTACCTTGTAACTTTACACTATTCTCACCTGGTTTGATACCAACTTTCACGCCATGCTCTTCAGATTCTATCGTCGAGCTCACATATAATAACATCTTACCCAAAGTCCAAGATAATTCCGAACCTTTGATTAAATTAGCCGATCTGAAGGGGATATGTGTCCTATCAGTATTAATTGATTTCACTTGATCTTCATCCAAATAATCTGTCTCTAAACCTATTCTTGGTAAACCAAATCCTTCATGCAAAACGTTGATGACCCAACTTGCTTTGAAGCAAGAATCTTTCAAATACTCCAAATTCATATTTTTACCATACTTTCCCTCATTAAAATTTTTCATTATAGAATCCCAATCATCATTGCAAAACTCTTTCACCTTCTCGTTGAATTTTAAAAAACTATATTCGCCCCCCATGTCGAAGACATCATTTGCAGTATACCAATATTCAGATATCCCGACAAATTTATCCTTCTCGAAATCAATCAGAGGAGCATGGACACCATTGAACAAACAAGGTTCGTCTTTACAAGGCAAATGTTTCAACAATAAAGGATAAATTTCTTTCAAACAGTATTCATAATTACCCAAACCTTGAATTTTGTACTGTTCACCTTTATAATTGAATTTCATAATTGCACCTTTGGGAGAGCAAGGGTCAACTAAATGCAGCTCTATCTCATCTTTTGATAGCAAACTATCCGGTAATGAAAGAAGGGCATTTTTGAAATGCCTCTTCCTTGCTTGGTTTGCCCCAAATCCTAACCACGTGCTCACAAATACATCCCAATTTTGGTTGACACCATTCACAGTTCTCAAGGTCACCGTGTATAAATCATCCTTATGCCTTTCACTTTCCAGCTTATCAGATGGTACAAATGCTATCTGGGTCGATGCCCCACCCATATCCATGAAACCATAACTCTCATGATTCGAATTTTGACTCTCGAATTCACCCGTCAAATAGTTCAAAGCAATCCAGCCATACAAACCTTCTGTCTCACCATCGATGACCTGAACATAATTCTGACAATCAGGAATGACAAACAGTGAGTTAGAGTTGACAGCTGAACAAATATTATTCAAGATCTTGAACCTTTTTTCCTCTGGTACTAACCTCATTCCAGCAGTCGCGAGAACGAAAAAAGGCGTTTCAGGCTGTTGATCCTTGGGTATTATCTCTTCCAGAAACTCCACAATACTCTTGAAGTGCTCCTCCCATATCCTTTCTGGTTTATCCTCAAATGAAGATATCCCCGGCGTTATCTTGAAGTTCCATTCCTCTTGCTGGATCAAGTTGGGAACCGAATTCAAAACGGATTCATCCTTTGAGTGATGTTGTAGTTCATGCAGATCTTCCCATTGATATATTTGTAACCTTGAGCCCGAAGAACCAGAGTCTATCACAACACCATACTTCAACAATTTTGGATCCATACTTCCTCCAACTGATACGTGAATTTTGTTGTTTATTAGTTGGTAGCCGGTTTTTTTTCTTATTTACTGTTATTTTTTTAAGCCATGTATGTGTGTGTGTCATCAATCGCGCGCATCGTATATTTTTCTTTTTTTCCAGGATCTCTGATAGATGTCAAAATAGTATCAAACAAATGTCAAATAAATAATGAGAAACTATATAAAAGATCAGGATTGTCATAATTGGGAAACGTTTCCCAAAGTATACAAAACTGGCTACATGATGTGATGCAATTTAATGTTTTCATATTTCAATGGAAGAAAATGAAATTGAACTAAATACCACCATCATGCCACCCCTCGTAATAGTCGTATAGAGAGATCTCTGAAAAGACCCTCAATTAAATTGAATTGAATTACCCAATAACTCACTAATCAGAAACCGATTTTATTCAAGAGCTTTTAGGTAAATTGATTCAATGAATTGATTCCAATACTACTCACATCTAGTCCATGAGCTTAATTAACATCTTCCTTCACACCACTTCTATCGATCATCGAACAAAAATCTTTGAGAATTTGCTTGTGAATTCAATAATTCTAGAGAATTATCCTAGTTTTTAACCTGTTAAGTACTCTGTAAGGGTCTTGATGATTGAATTGAAAATTACCATCGAAAATACCCTCAAGTCCATAGTTGAAGCTTTTTTTTTTTCACTAGATCAAAAAGTTTATTGTTAATTATGTATCTATATATTGATATCATCTTAACCTCTCAGGCTAAACCTTGCCGTTGGATCAAATCCCTCATTTGGAATCCGCATGTCATTGAGATTAACATTATCATAATGCTAATCTTGCCGAAAATCGGATTCGATCCCCAGTAGATCTCTAAGTCTTCACAGGTGGTGAGTTATTGACTATCTATTTAATTCAGTTATGTGAAGAGCAAAGCGTTCACGATTATTATATTTGTTGAAAATTGCCGAGACCCTCGTTCGTCCCGTATTGAGTAGGATGAATTTGATTACATCGTCAGTCATGAAAAATTGTTCACTCATCAACACCTATCAATCTTAAATATTTGAGCAGTCAAAGACCTGTAGTTTGCAAGAGATAGAGCTCTAAACAGAGGAAGATGATCAAGAGGCCGGTAGAAACGAGAAAGCATTTGAAAAACTTCCTAATCTATAAGAAAAATTACTCTGATCTATAATCAGAGAGGAATAATCGTGGCTTTTATACCATTGGTTATTCCGATATGTCTCAAAAATCTCGATTGATGTTAACAGCAGGAGTAACCCTAAACAGGGCTTGGAAACAATAGGAAGGGTTTCGGGTAAAAAACAGTATAATAAAAGTAGTATCTCGACATATCAATGTATAGTTGAGTAAAACAAGCAATTACTTAGAAGAAAGATACTAGCTAGACCTTATACCATTTATTTAGATATATTACTAACCTGGTACTGATATGTAAATTACTAGATGTTGAATAGCTATAAAATGATAGCTGACTTCCAAAACCTGACTTCAAAAAGAATACATTCGGTTATATAATCAAATCCTAATCAATAGTGAACCAGCTTTTTTCTCTGCCAGAAAGGTGAATGTGAAAGTTGAAAGGGATATAAAATAAAATAAAGACATTATCAAAATAAAGGTTAATCAACCAGGAGGTTACGGACTTCTTTCATCTCAGCTTCGAACTCATCTTGATCGTTACATCTCCTTGAGTGAGTAAAGTCTATCAACTTTACACTTTGATCTTTACACACGATGATATTCCCAATGAACACATCGTTGTGTATATATCCCAGTTCATGAAGTCTCTCATAAACAGGAACCACCAGTGACTCGATAAATTGGCTCGTTAATTTATCTTCGGTGAAACACTTGTCTTGTTGACACTCGAAATTTTCCTCTAGAATGAAACATCCCCACATTCTGGGATAAGGAGTTCCCACCGAAACCTCCAAATCGTTAAGGCGACCATAGGATTGAACCTGGGGAATAACACCCTTCATAATATCTGCCAACAGTATTAAGCACTTCACCTCATTGGAACATAGTTCAAGACAGCGCTGAAGTGTATATGGAATATATCCAATATCCTCTTCTTCTCGTTCAACACGAGTCGTCCATAAAGGATCGAACACCTTTAGAATGCTGGTATCATCCGAAAGATTCAAACTGTAATATTTTTGATTTAGTTCTGGAAGACTGGTGAAAAATTTGCGGGTGTTAACAGTGATAACTTGTGCTAAATGTGATTCACCAAGTTGCACAACGGAAACCATAATTGAACCGAGAAACATTATACATTCGTTCTGGAATAATGTCCAGTCCCATTTCATCACCTTCTTGGGGTCTACCTCCTTCTCAACGGTTCTTGCTGGAATAGGTGATGAATCTTTTGCACTTAAATTAGTTTCATGATTATCACCTTTTTCCAAGACAGAATGTTTTGAAAACCCAGTACTGCTCTCTGGGCGTGAATCTCCCAGATTAGGATTATCCTTTTCTGAAGATGGGGCTATTGGGGGATCTTGGAAACTTTTGCCTCTCTTGCTTTTGTCCTCATCTGGCTGAGGTTGTTGTTTATTGGGGTGAGTATCAGTGTCATTTCCTGATGAACCTGATGAGGTTGGTGCTGAAACGACTGGATCTTTTATCTTTAACAGATCTTTTATCTTTAACATGTATCTTTTAATGCTTTCTCTTAATTGGCTTTGTTTGGCGAGCTCAGGACAGCAGAAAGCGTAAAGAAATAGTCGAATTGATTCATGGTCATGTGGAATCAAACAATGACGACTCCTGATACTCCAAATATTGCCAAAATTTCCATTTTGCACTTCGAAATCACTTGATATTTCGATAAATAAATAGTGCTGGTAATCAGTGATGATAAACTTGGATGTACCACTATAAGCGGCACAGGTTGTATATTTTTGGATTACACGCTCCAACTCGTTCATTGGAGGAGAGCTTTTCTCTTGATTTCCCTTATCTTTAGTGATCAACTGATAATAAAGTTTGGATAACTGAAAAGTGGGGGTCTTTATTTCCATTAAAGAGCTGCAATAAATAACCAGATCACCCCTGCTAATAGAACAAGGATAAATAAAGCCACTGACGAGATCCGGAATAATGGAGATTCCTAATAGAGAAAGTGGATATTTTTGAAAACCGAAATGGGGTAGCATCGATGTCGCATCAAACTGCAGATCCTGTTCGTTTCCAGCCTTTTTAATTACTATGTTTTTATCAATGAAATAAGATCCAAGGGTACCCAGAATTTCCGATGACTTTTTTTGAAGTGAAAGTTTAACCATTCCTTTGATTGGCACAAAGGACGATGACAAAGCAGTTTCGATTTCCGCTTCACTGCCAATGACTCCCTTCTTGCTTTGATATAGATACAAGTTAATCCAGCCTTCGCAGAATTGATTATATAAATCTTTGAAGGATATTTCTTCATTGAAAGTAGTTAAACTAGTATTTACCCATTCATCAATAAATTCTTTTTCTGTCATAGCATTTTCCAGACATATAGAAGTTGTGATTTTGTACAGATGTTGATATGTAGAATAATAATATGTGATTTTTTGTCCTTCTAATTCACATTGCCCGGTTTGATGGAAGAATCCCAGATCTGCTTCATTAGCATTGGACTCAGAATAAACGACTGGATCATCGTTTACTTGAGTATTCTCTTCGAATATCTCTTCATTCTCATCTTCAATTGAAAGGGGATCACCCGAGTGTTTTGGGCGCTTCACTTTCCACAACAATTTCGAATCTTCATCTGTATTCCTCTTGAATTTCCTCCCTTCAATAGGATCATCACTCTTCTTGAAATCAAAAATGGATTTATAAAAGACATCTGGAATTGGCAACCTAAACAGCAACTTTTGCATGTCTGATAAAGACAATTTGAAAAAATCATCATAGCAATCGTCGGTAAATGCATTTGATTCAGTCAAAGACAACTTAAAATCTTTGTTTTCCAAATCCAATTCTTTGAACCGACATGGAGGTAGCTTCTCCCCAGTTGAATTTGTAGATGATTTCATGATAATTGATATACTGATTAAATTCCAACAAGTGTCAAAATTAAAAGAGTTATGAAAGGGATCTTTTTTTCCCTGTCTAATCCAAATATTCTGCGTTTTATTCTTCGAACATATATAAAATACATAAAATTTCAGACTTATGAAATCATTGGAAAAAGGTGAAGAACAATACCTCAATGATGATAATAACGCGACAGAAAATTCGAAGAAGAGGATATATATAACAGAATCCTCAAGTTGATGAGAAATCATCTGGATCATAAAAGGGTGTTCACCAATCATAAATTTTATTAATTAATTGAAGAACCAGTTTTGCAAACAAGGCAAGAGAACAAACAATAAGATGAAATTTTTGTCCAACTTTCCACATAATCTTCAATTTGGTCCAATCAATGAACTCCACCTATCCAGTTGACTAAATTGCACATCGTTCACCAAGTGGGCTGCGAGTGAAAGTTACAATTATGAATTTGATTATTTTGCTAAAAAAGATATCGCATACTACATGATTTAAAAAGGGTGATAATCAAAGAAAGACACAACTTGGTGGTGGAGTATACAGGACAAAATAAGAAAAGATTGGATTGATTTATGATATCAAAGAAAATAGAGTAGTACAAAACATAAGAAACACAATTAACAAAGAAGTTTTAACCTCCGAAGTAGTGGTAGTTGTGGTCTCCAGAGAAGTTTCAGCAGCAGCAGCAGCGGGCAGCAGGTTTCCACCTTTCAATAGAAACAGATGTTGTTTTTTCAAACCAGCCAATTTTCTACCCTCTTCATGAAATTCCATGGTATCATTAATGACATCAGAGTAAAAAATCATAATCTTCAATAAAGAATTGGTTTTTATGGAAATCAAACCACAGTACCACCTGTTCATCCCATCTACACAAATATTCAAATCAAACAGGTTGATCTCTCTTACTGGAGCTAATAGAGAAAATTTCAATTGCAGATTTTATATAATGAAAATTCAACAGATGGAAGATGAGTGGCCCTCTCGTGCACCCATGTTGCAGTCCAGGTTGGTCAGTTGCAAAAACAAGCATGAAAAAAGTCTCGAGATATGCAAATAACAATAACTTAAATTAACAACCCTTTTCTTTGTGAAATGATGCAGGAAATTGTTTCAATCAGATTGTTGAAAATATTAATTCCTAAAGGTAGAAATACTGCACTCCACGGGGTGGGTGATCTTACAGAGACCTTATAAAGAGGAGAGCTGTCTATCTATTGATTCCCTTTCTTAAATTGGGGTTTTCTCCCATCGTGCTTCAAGCCAGGCTCAAAAATGACTAAATAAAAGATCATCAAACTGCTGTCACAACCGATCCTAAAAGACAATTATAGTGCAACACATCAGCCAAGAGTTGCATAAACCAAGCATGAAACACCTGATCATTGGGAAACAAGTTCTCATTTTACTTCATTTGTTTCTCCAAGAACCTTGAAATGCCTGATCGTAAGGAGATCACAACCCCAAGTCAATTGATCGATATATGGAATAATAATATACAATACTTCCCGATAAGTTGTTGTATTATGTTTGAAAATATGAATATTTTCAATATAATTTCCTATTTAATCACCACCACTTAAATGTATCTTAATCATCAGTCTTTCTATTGCGGCCATGGTGGTGTTGATGATGATGGTGGTGGTAGTGGTGCGAAGTATGATCAAGATGATTTCTATTTGTAGATTTTGTACGCTTTTCACTTTTATGATGATCTGATTTGGATCGTTTTTTTAAATTGATAAAATTTGCCATTGGATCTGCAAGTTCATCATCATCATCATCATCATCAGCTTCATTTTTTTCAGCAGGCCCAGATTTCCCATCTTCAAGCAAATTTTGCGATTTGATGTTCTTTTCAATTTTTTCATCTTCCTGTTCAAAGAGAAGTTTGTTCATCTTTTCCTCATATCGCCTCTCTTTTTCCATCTCTTGTGGATCATCACTTGCAAAAGGCTTGTAATAGCAATGATCAACTTTTATAGTTCTTCCCACAAGCTTTATACCATTTAAGTTATCTACCAGAAGTATAGTTGACCGTTGATCTTCATACTTCAAGAAACAGAATCCTTTCGAATCTCCAGTCTCTTTATCTCTCAGTAACTTGATAAATGTAGGCACTCCATATTGCGAAAATATTGTAATGACATCTTCCTCTTTTAATTCGAATGGAAGGCCTCCAATATAGATATAAGACGAATCAGAGTACTGTTTGTGCCATGAAGCCGATTCTGGAACATTATTCTCGAGCTCTTGTTGGTTCAACTGTTGGATTTTTCGTACTTCGTTCATAATTTCATATTTCACAACTATCCTTTGGTAACTTTTGTTTGGTAACCTTTTTTTTCTTTCCTACACAATAAGGCTACTACGAAAAATCACGTCTCCACAATACTCAACATAAGCTAATGAGCTAATCTAATATGAATACACAATACAAGGTCAATGATAGACTCCATATTCTCAATGAGTACTGCACAGTGAAATTTGTTGGAGAAATCCCTAACTGGCCAAACGAGATTGCCTTGGGATTAGAGTGGGATAACACAGAAAGAGGTAAAAATGATGGTTCCTTGGATGGCATCAGATATTTCTCCACGTTTAATGGCATTTGTTCTGGATCCTTTCTTAAGGCAAACTCGAAAAAATTGAAGGGTAGTAAAGGGGTAAGTTTCATAAGAGCATTGTGTGATAAATATGGTAGAGGAATGGACCAATACCATAGTTTTAATGACTTATTTAATGATTCACAAAATCAAGTCGTTACAGCTTTAGCCAAGGAGAGAGATTTGAACATTGAAGAGATTAAACTTGGGTCTAAAATTGTCGAGAGTTATGGATTTGAAAAATTGGATGAGCTTCAATCCAATTTCCAAGGATTAGAGGTGATTTCATTAAACTCAAGTGACATTAGTTCCAATGATAATGAATTTGACCTGGGTGAAAAGATCGAAATCAGTAAAGTTGTGCCCAAATTGAGAATACTTGACTTGAGTTTCAACTTGTTGACCTGTTTGGAAGATGTCATTAGTATTGTACAAGGTTCAAATATCGAAAAATTGTTTCTCAGTGGGAATAAACTTTGCAATTTGAATTCATTGAATTTACTTGATCCAGTGCCCAGTGTCAAACAATTATCTCTTGCAGAGACGTATATCAACGATATTGGTTTCTTGGTTAAAATTTTCCCACAAATTGAAGAGTTAAATCTCTCTTTTAATAGATTTGGAGATAAAACCAATTTAAAACCACTTATTGAACTTCGAAATTTGAAATCGATAAATCTCTCCTTCAATGAGTACACATCAATTCCATTTGATCAATTATCAAAGATAACCACTTTAGAGAAACTAGTTCTCAATAATAATCACATCAAGTTGAATAAAACCATATTTGAATTACCCAATATCATAGAACTTGACGTTCGTGAAAATTCGATCTCCACTTGGGAGGAAGTTGATCTGTTGAACAGATGCTTTCCTAATTTGACAAAAATAAGAATCAATGATAACCCAATTACTGGCCCTTCCAAAGATGGAGATGAATCAAAAGAAGATGATGTGAATCACATGAATGGAATTGATCAAAATACCATTGAAATAATAGCAAGAATGAATTCAAGTCTTACGACTTTGAATAGAACCACCATATCTGTTAGTGAAAGAGAAAGCTATGAACTATACTTGATATCTCAATTGAGGAAAAACTCTAAAGATTATGAAACTTTTTTCAAGACTGAAAGATGTCAAATGTTATTGAAATCGTACAATTATAGTTTAAATGATATCATCATAGACAAACAGGAAAATGATACACTTGGACGTCTTTCGGCCAATCTCATAACTTTGAGCATTAAACTTCAAGATGGGAGAATTTTCAAGAAAAGTACATTCAAATACTACAATATTGGGACGTTGAAAGGTATTATTAGTAGAATTCTAAACAATACTTCAGTCTTAAATTTCCAAATATATTATAAAATCGACTTGAATACACGAGAATATTTCAATGACGAATTAGCAATGATTCAAAGTACAGGATTATCTGGTAATGACATGATTTATGTAGAGATGTTATAGTCAATCAGCGATATATATTACTTATAAAACGATTTCATTTCAAATTCATTAAAGTTCTCTAATAGAGAGTTTTTTTTGTCAATCAAATGTTATGTAGAATGGCTATTTTAATCTAATTTATAATAAACTGGAGCGTATTATATCTTTTATTCTGGACTGAAATTCCATAAACCATCTCCAAGATAATGAATTAACTCAACACCAATATTCTTGTTGATTGTTTTAATATCATCCGTACTCATTAATAATTTTCCTATAGCCAAGGCATTTTCCTTACCCTCAGCATAAACAACAACAAATGAACCAGCTTCCAAATTTTCTTCTGGTAATTTAGCTCCTTTAGAAGTTAAACCGGGACACATAATGTTTGCACCACTCAATACGAATTTGATAGCTCCTCTATCAACTTGCACAGATGGGAAACATGATGGATATTGATGTACAACTTTCAAAGTTGGCAAGATATCATCAAAATGTTGGAAAAGTTTGATCTCTCCATCAATCTCGTACAATTGAATCTTATCCTCACATTTGAACAAAACTGCTTGTGATTTCTTCGGTATTATATCATCGATAACTGGTTCCAAACTTGGGAATTGGTTGACAAATTTAGCCTTTAGACCTCTCTGTACCGACGATTTTATATTGGAGCGAGAATGGACATCCTCTTTGGAAAATCTTTTTTGGGAGAGTTGAGATGGTTAGTACTAGAGGGAGTTGAATTAATGATTTATATAAATTACTCACTTTTTGAACATTTCGATTTATTTGAATGTGTTAAATTAAATGGAGCAATGTTATATATATATTTGCAAAAGGCTGATTGATTGATTGATTGATTGATTGATTGATTGATTTGATCCTTTTCACCAAAATTTTCTTCATTTGGAATGAATTTATCTTTTTTTTCTTCTTTTTTTTTAAGGAAACAAACAGGGGCTGTTTGAATATTGTTATTAAGAGAGAATTAGACAGAGAGAACCAAATGATAAAACTACATAAATCTACTGTAGACCATATCATCACTTTAATGAAATTTCAAATAATCCAGACCTAAACGATACAAAAGAATCGACGTAGAATTGATCTTGTAAGGAACATCTGAATATATGACGATGATGATGACAAGAGGTTGATTGTTCTCTCTAACGATTGAAGTATTGTAAAAAATACCACATGAGATGAATGAAATCCAATTTCTCTCTTTCTTTCTTGTAATAATAAGTGGGTTTCCAAAAATTCCCTTGTAGATCAAAACAGACAATGCTGCTAATCCACAAAGAGCAGTCAATGGTTAAAGTTTTCAACCAGCAAAAACATGATCTCGGACGAATCCTCACTGATACACGTAATGCCCGAGCATAAGGACGGTGAAGAAAAGAAGAAAAAGGAAGGAAAAGAAAAATAAAATAAAATAAACAGCATCTCTCTTCGCTTTTATACTCTTTGGCAAAGAAGGTTATGTAGCACTTTTATCATTTTTTAAAAAAAAAAAAAACTAACTGAGTTCATTTTTATTATATACAAAAAATTAATGGTCATTAGACATGAACTCTAGAAATCTCAACATCTTACTACTATGTCCTACTCCACCAGACACCTCTTTACTTGCATTTGGTTCAAAATACGTGTCATCAATATGCACAGCACATGTCTGACATCTTGAGTAAAAATCTTTCAACTCTACTGGTGTTAGATAACCATCTGAGGCTGAATATTTGGAAGGATCGATAATAAAATCTAACCCACCATCGATTGTACATAACCGATTTCTTCCTAATTTCTGTTTTTTAGGAAATGATTCCATTGGATCTTCCTCATCTTCATCGTCAACAATGATAGGCTGCTCAATTCTATTGACTATTATAGGTTGTAATGGTCGCTCTTTTGCTTGCCTTTTGAGAGATTCAATGACATTTAAATTACCACGCATAGTGGAGCCTAATGTTCTTTTTCTTCGGTTCCCTCTTATCAAATTTTCTCCACCATTATTCCTTTGTATAACTGGGTTCAAAGTCACCTTCCCAATTTGAGTTGAAGAACGTTCTTTGACAACCTGTACTGGAGATTTGTCCGGTTGATGAACAACTTCATTAGAATCGGGTTCTTCTTGACTAGCAGATGGTGATTGAGGCAAGGGGCTGTTTAAAAAATCAAGAATATTAGAAGTAGAACTTTCCCCAGTAGGACCCTTTAGTATTAAGGCATCTAATTCATCTTCTTCATCATTATCGATAATAATCGATTGAGTACTGGTTTCACCGGAATTATTTAGCCTTTTAATATCTGAAATACTGACATAAGAGACATCATCAGTCTTAGTGTCATAATGCTTTGAGAGGTTTGAAAGACCGATATCATCATAATCATCATCCAGGAAAGAAAAATTTTTTTCCTTATTAGTCGTCGAAACTTTGTTGACCAACGTTGAAGCACTTTTGAATCCTGTTTCAACGTTATCAGGCATGAAAAATCTTTTCTCTAGCTTTTTCTGTTTAGGATCATCCTTCTTCTTTTTAGATTTTGAAGTATTCTTTTTACCTCGAGATTTAGTTGTCAGTTGAGTTGCTAATTTCAAAAATTCTTCAGTACCATCCTCATTGGCAACTTGTAGTAATTCGTCATTCTCCTCTGGTATTTCAATGAACTTTTTTTCGACAATTGGTTCACAATTTTTGGGTATGATCCTATCTGATTTCTCATATTTGAGGTTCTGACCAACTTGAATTTGCTGTTGAATATAATCATAACCACCCATTGCCTTATCAAATTTAGACTCCTCATTTGATGAGAATAAAAATACAACTTTTCCATCTCTTTTTCTACCGGTTCTACCCATACGTTGAATGTTTTTAATTGGACTTGAAGTTGAATCAAAACAAATAATTAGATCAACTTCACCGATATCCAAACCTTCTTCTCCGATTGAGGTCGCCACTATTATGTTATAATCACCCTTTTTGAATTTATTTATCAAATCTTTTTGTTGTTGTTGTTTCATACCTTGTTCCTGGGCAATTTCAGAACTACCCACTCTAGAACCAGCTCTTTTTTGCAGTACCTCCATCTTTTGTAATTTCGCTTCTTCTACTTCAACTTTTTTCCGTTCAGCCTCTGCTTCAATGTCTTTAGCCATTTTACGGCCCTTTTTCTTAGGAGCCAGCTTTCTCCGGAACTCAACATCATCAAATTTATCCTTTTCCCTTGATTGACCAATAAATATATGAGGCTTTAACTCTGTAGTCAATATGGATCTGTTAGTAGCGCTATATGTATCAATGACTTTCACTATCTCTAAAGCAGATTCTCTGAACTCAGTAAATATGATAACTCTCGAATCAGGTTTGTCACTTGTTGCAAAGAAATTTGAAAGCTCATCCACCATACTTTCGAACTTGGTATGACTGAATAACCCTGAAGTTCCTTGCCCTATTTGATTGAGATTGTCATCTTTCTGTATACATTCCTCACAGATTTTGAGTAACTTTTTTACATTGGGGTGGTAATAAAAATCCGCTGCATACTGATTTTTGGATTTCTTGGTTTCCCATTTAGCACAGAACTCCAAATATTTTTCGTTGAAATACGAGTAAAAACTTCTGATTCCGTAGACATTGATTCTTCGAAACCCCTGGCCAGCAACAACTAGTAATTGTAATAGAAAATAATACATCCATTTCAAACCTTCTGAAATAGTTGGATTTCTTACAATCTTTTGACTAGCTTCCATTGCCTGAAATGCATTCACTTTGAAAGGGTCAGGGTTTTCATAGATTTTGAATTGAATACACTTCTTGAGAGTCGGATCAATGGCGTCAGCTAGTAATTCAATGATCGGTTCCATATATTGATTTGGTTGACAAGTAATTTTATCTATAACTTTCTTTTTCATATATTTAGCAGTATCCATACTATCTTCAGTTCTCAATTCAACTTTTGAAATGGAAAGATTTTCCACCAATTCTTGAACTCCATCAATGTCAGAAGCAGGAGTCGCTGTAAGCAGTAGTATTCTGAATGAAGAAGTGAATCTTTTCATGAATTTAACCACATTGTTGTACGCATAGTTTCCCTTCGCCCTATGAGCTTCATCAATGACTAAACATACTATATCTTTAGGGTTCACAAATCCACTTTTCAAATCATTTTCAACAACTTGTGGAGTGGCAAAAAAGACTCTTTTAGACTCCCATATCTCTGCCCTGTTTTTCTTAGTCTTGTCTAGTAAAATTGCTGTATCATGACTCGGTATTCCTGTGATTTCATAACAGGCTTTTATCTGTTGTGCCACCAATGGTCTCGTTGGAGCCATAAAAACAATTTTGGCAGTCTCAGTCCATCTGTAAAAATTCAACATCACTGTAGATGCTATAAATGTCTTTCCCAAACCAGTTGGTAATGCACATAGTACATTTTTAAATAATGCCTTGTAAACTATATCGAATTGGTAGTCCCTAACTTCGAGATTTGTAGGATAGACATAACTCCCCAAGTTTTTTGAATTCAATTTGTGATGAGTAGGCCCAAATGATACAACAGTTTGAATTTGCTGATAGACTACTTCATTCCCAAGATTATCTGTTTCCTTCACAAACTCTCCATCCAAGTTCACCTGTCTCGGTAGATTTGACTCAATCGTAGTAATATGACGATTCATCGCCTTTCTGTTGTCAACTCTGGCGATAATTTCATCCTCGTCAAAGTCATCATCGAAGGTCTCATTACCGAAACCGTCATCATTCATACCCCCGAAACTTGTTGGACTGTACTCGCCCGTTGAAGTAGCCAACAGAGAAGAAAGGTAATGAGTAATCTAATCGTTAACTCTATCAAACAGTAGTTTTGACAAAGATAGATGTTACCAAAAAAAAAAAAAATCAAAAAAAGAAAACAATAACAAAATCGAAACGCGTACGGATGCGTGAAAAGATTGATTATACACTATTCATTAATTGTCTATCTCATCGAGGTAATCTCCCTATATAACAGCTTCCTGTTAGTCAAACCAACAGCGTCAGCTTTTTCATTGATTGCATTAACTTCATCTTTAAATGATAACAACTCAACGTTGAAAAAAGCCATTAGCGGATCCAATTTCTTGCATTCGTATAAAGAAGAGTCAATGGATTTTTTCAATTCTGCTTGATCATCACCAACATTAATCAACAGTTGACAACTCTCATTCCCGGCAACGACCAATCTTCTCAGCAATTTTCTTTCCATGGAAGAAACGTCGTCCTTAGCGGACCAATCGATCTTGCTGAATAGTTCTTCCACAAATTTTGTAGCTTCATTTGATTTAGGTTTCTCTTCAGACAGATACATGGCAACTCTTGGATCGATCACAGCAGGGACACCGATAGAGTGCGCTCTTTTCCTCATATCATCTGTCTTAACCAGATCCTCTCTATCGACCCTATCATCGTAGACATCTTTTCTATTAGGGACTTCAAGGGTCTCTAAAGCTTTCAAGTCTCGCCTTTGAGGAACTTCCAATGTCTCTAATATCTGCACTTCTTCATCATCATCTTCATAGTCTTCTTCTGCTTCCAGATCACCACCGTAATAACCAGCAACATCATAACTTTCTGCATCATCATCGTCATCGTCATCAATCTCGATTACTTCCTTTTCGTTCCCAATATCCCTAAAATCGCGTCCATTTCCATTTCCATTTCCATTTCCATTTCCATTTCCATTTCCATTTCCATTCTTCAACATCGAATTTTGATAATTTTGATTGCTAGATGCAACGCCATGTACCGCATGTTCATTATAAGCGTTTCCAATTAGTGAGTTTCTACTTCCCTCATGATATCTCGATGACGTATTTAGCTCTTTATCTGATCCGCTAGAGTTGTTCTCCAAACCACGTCCAAGTTTTGCTGATGCTCTTGTAGAATTAGTCTCAATCGAGGATCCATTATGACTTCTATTTGTGTAGGAAACAGGGGTAACTGGTGATGGGGTTTGCTGGTTCTGTCTAATTATTCTACTCTCTGGTAGGGAGTTAGACATATTGCCGAGCACAGCATTTTTCTGTGAAGCAAAACTTGATGTGTTTGGAGGTACAATTTGCAAAGGCCTTTTCTGTTCACGGGACTTAAGAGGCTGCATTAAAGGCTGCATTAAAGGCTCTTCGTATGGCCGTTGATCCAAAGGTGCTTGGTCATGCTTTTGTCTGGATCCCGGTTTGGTAAACTGCTGTTGAGTCTGTTTGGGTTTTGGAATCAATTTTGAGGAAGACAGACTACCTTGTCTTGACTGTGGTAAAGAAAATTCGTATGCAAGTTGCTGCTGACTGTGGGATTGTTTATTAGAAGAGTTCAAATTTTGTTGCATTGCAAAATCATAAGATTGCTGCTGTTGTTGCTGTTGACTTTGCATTAAATTTGGACTACCCTGCCTTGAATTTTGACTACCTTGCCTTGAGTTAGGCACAGAAAAATCAGGATATGGCTGTTGTTGATATGGTTGTTTGTTTTGCCCTAGTTTCGAAGATTGCAGACTACCCTGTCTTGGGTGAGGTAAGTTAAACTCAAGAGGCAGAGTACCATGTGTCAGCTGTGGACTTGGTAAAGATGAAGGATCTTGCCTTGATTTCGGCAAATTCAACTGACTATTATTTGTGAATTTTAAAGAATCAGAAGATGGGTTTCGTTGAGGCCGTCCGAAGGACTGGTTATTATCTAGCCCACTTTGTGTTGGTTGCTTGATCGGGCTAAATTGTTGAGCCCTTCTTGGAGAGGGTATTGCGACAGAGTCCTCTGGAATCATATCTGGAGTGTTGCTGTTGTTGTCGTTATTCATTTGAGTCTCAGGTGCCGAAATGTTAGCAGGCACCGTGATATTCAATGCATTCAAGTCCCAGTTAACTAACCCCGGAAGCTTCCCCGTGTATTTTATATAAGTGTTGATTATCGAGGAATTGAATACAGTGGTCTCCTTTGCGGTGGTTGTCTCCCAGTAGTATGGCTTTCCCAAGTATAACATGAACCCAGTTGGGACAACTGGATCCTTCTCCAATTTTGTCAATTCATCAAGATCCCAGGTTCTACCGATTTGAACACTACCATCAGGATTCTCTCTTCCCTTGTGCATTCTTACTCTACCAGTTTTTTTAACACTGAGCACCAATATTCTTGATTTCTTATGGGAAGAGCTTGAATCCGGTGGTGGCCTTTGTGACGGATAATGTGAGTCCTCGATGATTCTCACGTGAGTGATATAACTTTCATGCAATTGACCATCCAGCTCTCTTTTAGAAAAACAGAATTTAACAATCTTGGCTCGATCGGCTTCATATTGCCTTGCAAGATCCATCGACGTTACTCTTGACTTTTGCTGTTGTGAATTTGACAATTGACTAGCGTTTCGGGAGTGGGATGCTTGCGCCCTACTACCACTCTTGCGCACATCAGTAGACAGCTGTCTTGAAGGAGGCAAACTAGTGCTATTCTTCGAAGGTGACCTAGAATGAGAGAATTTTTTCAATGGAGACTGCACCATTTTAGAGCTGCCTGTGATATTTGTTAAAAGTTGTTTATGACGTTTTAACTTATTATTGATACTTTTTTTTTTGTTCATCTTTTTTTTTTCTTTTCTTTTACCTATCAATCCCATTTCATAAAGACTGACTACTAACCAAGTATATACTTAATAATGATAAAGATTAAAAATATACAACCAAACAATTCAATAATTACTAAAAATAACGCCAGAAAAAACTAAGAAGACACTATAAGATTCGAAGTCAAAGCTCTGAACCTCTCGTCCATCAACTTCATCTCAACATCTCTGAACTCGGCATATAGAGCCGGCTCTTGAGTTTTCAACTTGTCCATGTTAACAACCTTCCATACAACGCTATCGACAGATGCGGTATATGAGCATTTGATCCTATCTGCATTTTTCACCATATCACCAAAAGCTGTTAAGGGAAGAATACTGACAGTTAATTGCTTCGTAAAATCATACTCATAAGTCAGTTTGATCAATCCGGATTCAACGAAAAAAAACTGCGGCTTATCTGAAGAATTATTACAGTAAAAAGAAGTCCCAGTTGGTATGAGTTCTTTGACCAAGTATGGAATCAATTTTGACCAAAATGACTCGTCCTTATCCGAGAGACCTTGGAAGATTGTGAGCATCAAGGGTAAAGGAGGCTGCATTCTATTGAACTTCTTATGACTTCCAATATCGTTAGTGTTGACCTTCTTGGCAGCTTTCACGATTTGACCTTGACGAGGTGACCCGATAAAAGAATCCCCTATAAACGAAGCCATTGTACCTTTCGAGAAAGATCTGTGTTGTTGTCGATGGTATGGGGCTGCTTTCATTGGAACTTCTTTCCTCTCAGTACCCAAGGTAACCCTTGGTTTGGTATTATTATAAGCACGGAAAGTTTTGAGGAAATTATTTTCACACCATTCCAAAGATGAGTTCAAGCTGTTGAACAATTGAATATGATCATCATACACCGAACCATCCCATAAACCCGAGTCTCTTAGTACAGATACAACGTCACCATCTTCGGCAACAGAAGAGATTATCAAAAAACAATCTCTCTCAACCATCAAATTTTTAAGTCTCCTGAAACATTCAGCAGCTGAAAAATCCATACTTAAGACATTATTCATATCAAGGATAAGGTATTTGATTGGTTCCTTTTCGAATATTTCTTCATCAAACCTTGATCTCACCTGTTTTTCCAAACCTCCTATAGATCCGAAAAATAATGAGCCTTGCAATTTCAAAATATAAATCTGATGTCCAACATCTTTCAAAAATTCTTGTTGCTTTGGATGTCTCAAAACAGTAGATCTAGCATATCTCCCTGAATAAACACCAGCAATTACAGGTCTTCTTGCAGAATCGACAACAAATGACAAACATGCAAGTAAGATACCAACCAAGATACCATAAACAAAATCCCAAGCACCCATAGTGATAACGATAATGACAATAGTGAGATACTCGAATCTACTTAAACGTCCTTGTGTGTCATATAAAGCCTCTTTCAATAACTCATAACCTAAAAGGTAAATCAATGCACCAACAACACCAACAGGAATATAACCAATGACTTCTGGACCTGCAAACATAACCAACAGAGTAGCCATAGCCAACATGACACCACTTAATCTTGAATCAGCACCAGCTCTGATGAAAAGTACACTATTGGTATAAACCAAATAATTTTGAATGGAACCGAAGAAACCAGACAAGGTATTAGATATACCATGTGCAACCAATTCTCTATCGACATCATATTCATCCATACCAACTGTAACAGCCAATGCTGGAACGTTGATTGGAACGTGTAATATTCCGAAAAAAGTCAATGCTAACATGGTTGGAACTTGTCTCAACACCACAAACCAATCAACGATTTGAAAGTTGTATAAGTGATAAAAATCATACCAAGGTTCATTTGATGGCGGTGAAACAAAAACCCAACCATTTTCTCTGGCCAAATCCAAATCCCAAGATGGAACAATTAAAATCAACAGTTGAAACAGGACAAAGACAAAGATGAAATATGCAGGTACAATCAAAGCGTTATGATTTAAATGCTGGATATAAATCAAAAAAACTGCCAATACTAAGGGTATTATCCATTGCGCCAATACAGTGGGTTGAATCAAATATTTCAAAACATCAAGGTTGTATTCAATTCCTCCTTCCAATCTGGATGAAACTTCAACACCTGTCATTACTAAAAAGTAACCAACTCCACCAATACAGCCAACCAAGATATGTCTTGGGAAAAACCCAACTAATGAACCTAGTTTACATCTACCTAACAAGAGAAAGACGGCACCTGTCACCACTGACGATATTGCATATGTAAAAATGGTAGTTGTAATGACAGCGTTCTTATTGGATTCTCCAATCTCAGCCAAGATGTTTAAAGCCATGGAATGGAAAAAGGGAGTAACTTCAATCATTTCTGAACCAATACCCGATTTGAACAGTGAACCACCAAGGGAGTAAACCAATTGGGAAATGATACAGGACATATAAAACATCGATAAACCCGCAGGACCTAATGCGCTGAATGTGACTTCACTGATGGGGAACATGATCATTCCATAAGATAAACCATCCAAAATGTTCAACAATAACCCTAAAAATACCGCTGGCAAGTATGACAATGGTCTTTTGATAGCTTCTTGTAGCACAGTCTGTTTGTCAATTTTAGAGATTGAATGAATAATTCTTGTGGGTAAGCTGGGTATCAGGGGTAAACCATTTTCCAAATCAATGGACACGGAGGGTCTTAATTCATGATTCAAAATTGTTGAGTAATCTTCTCTGAAGGGATCGTTTAAAAGTGGTGTTTCATGATTCACATGTCTATAAGTCTCCACATCTTCTTCCTCTGATAAACTTGGAGCAGCACTATTAGTAGGACTAATTTCGTTTACATTTGCATGATGATTGTCATAACCAGTCTTGCTTCTATCATGGTCGAGTAATTTTGATAATTGAGAGTCCGGGGATCCAGATCTGGGACTGTTCTTCTTGGTGAATTGTAAATCTTCTGTAATATAACGACGTTGTTGTTGGTGTTGATCTTGCGCATCATCTTCATCATTTTCATCTTCGTCTTCATCATCATCAACACCGGGCACCCCGACTTTGGCTAATTCTGTGGTTTGTTCATGGACAGAGTAACCTGAGTGGACAGCAGGAGTATTCGGAACAGTTTCAGAAGACACGAAGCTCGAGACTGGCTTGTAACTCGATGCAAATATGTTATGATTTCTGCCAACTGAAGGTATATCGTAACCATGGAAAGAAGAAGGGTTTGAAAACCCAGATAATGCATTTTGAACCGACAGTCGAGATTTCCCCGTGGAACATGGTGACGACTCATTTGTGCCGTTATTTATGAAATCCATCTATTCAATAATCTCAGTCTGTTTCTGTGTTGTTGTATTTGCTATGATTTTTTGGGTAGATAGATGTATAGATCAAACCAAACGGAAAAAAAAACTGACTGTGTAAGTGAGTGCATGCACTTCAGTGCTATGTAATAAATCCGTTGTTGCCCCAGTGAATGAATGGTACAACTAATCAGAGCCAGAGCAAAAAAAAAATAGCGGCTCAAGAATATAGTTAGTTCCCTTAATATGTGAAAGACCAAATTGTAAAGATCTCGTAGCTATGCTTCTCCTTGATTTATTACAAGACAAAAGAAGATTAAAGGCATTCGGAATTGAATCGAAAGATGTCAAATTTTTTGGTTTTTCTTCTTCTGATAAAAGAAAGAACAAAATTTTTTATTAAAATTTTTTTTTTTTTTTTTTTTTTTTTTAAGCAGCCATTTTTTGGAAAAGAGGGTGATTAATAGATCTATTTCTTCGATTGTATTTAAATGACTCTGATCCAGTTCAGTGCAATCATGTAGTTATTTATCACAAATGATAGAGATTGTAAGCTGAAGAGTAAGTTCCAGTTTGGGATTTGCTATATACTTGAGGCTTTCTTTTATTCCCTCGGTAGGTCTGAAAGATCTGTTTGTTCCCTTTTTCTTTTTCTGATTATATGCTGCATGTCATGACTTTTTTCAAAAGAAAACACAGTCTTCCTACCCAAAATCATCTCGAGAGAGCAATTTATTTAAATGCCATTAGATGATGCTCTCCTTCTTCCATGGTGAAGATGACACTTTTAAAACGTGTTTTCGATATAATGAAATAAGGGCGGGCCGTGAAAAAAAGGCGAAAAAAACGACGGACGATAAGGATTTATTTTTAGTGGGGCAAATACAAATGCCTAAAGAGAATATTAAAGTGTGTATATGCATGCAATTAATGGAATGAAAATAAAAATCTCATTTTTATATATAAACCTACCTATACCATCTGTTGTGCAAAAAAAGCCTATAAAATCAACTTATCAATTGAATATGACGGAACTTTCTTATTCAACTGGTTGATAACATTATTATTTTTACTGTTCAACAAGAGATCATTTATGTTATTGTTCTTGTCAATACTCAACATGGAGTCCAATTTCAATCTGGTGTCATCAACATCTTCCGAAATAGTCAAAGGTTTAAGTTTCTCTTGCTCTTGTTGTTGTTGTAGTTGTTGTTTTTTGGATCTTGATTTCTTCTTCTTGTTTGATTTTTTCTCCTTGAAATCACTAGAATTGGCCAAAGATTGTTCAACCAATGTTAAGAGTTGTGAGTTGATCAACAATGAATTTGCCTTATTATCAATCTTGTTGATCAAATTTTCTAAATTATTCTCCGATTTGGAATAATGTAAACTCAATATCAACCCATTGGAATCGATAAAAGAATTCAAAATTTCAAAACCAAAATTCAAAGTTATGATTTTACTTATAATTTTATCCAAATCAAATGCAGCCTGTAATGATTTTCTTCTTTTCTTATTATTGGTATTGATAATCTTTGTTGTTTCAGAAGTAATTTTTTCAGAGCTATATTCTTCACTCAATCTAATGATCAAATCTTTGAAAATCTCTTCATTCTCAATAACGTTCAACTGTTGAATCAATTCAAAACATGACAAGTTTGGGCAAGTTACAATTGCCTGCCTTACCAATCTAGGAAATTTGTGTAATGATTGTAACAATCCATTGGAAAATTCCATTGGGAATAAAGGATGAGTTAATAAATATGTCAATGTCTTTTCAGGGACAAAATCCTTGGAAAGTAAAGTGATATTTTTCTCTTCATCTTTGGTAAAAATCAAAGAGGCAACTTTGTAAAAAAATCTGGAATCAATAACACGATCTTTCTCCAACTCAAAAACTTGAAAATCCTGTTTCCCCTCTTTGAGCTCTGAAGATGTAGCATTCAAGATATCTTTTAAAGAGAAACCTTTGACATAAGGTAAGAATATGCTTTCCCATTTAGAGATATCGTTTGAGTCCTTGGCACTTCTCAATTGTTTGTACACTTCAAACAACTCTTTTTGTAGAGAAACAGAGTTCTCAAGAAAAAAGCTCTCATCATCTAAATTATTTTCATTGAGCAACGAGGAGAGTCCCGTCACCTCATTATGGAAAAATTCTTCATCTGTAAGTGTCTTTTTCTGTATTCTATTGATCCCTTTACCCAAACAATTATTTAAAGTTCCAAGACCAACATCAAGAGACAAATTTTGAACCAAAGTTAAGGCATCTTTTTCATTTGTAACCAATGCTAAAAACAGAGTTTCCTTAGTCTTGAGTGAATTACCCTTAACCGTCTCACATGTCAACAATCTAAATGTGGATTGTGAGTCAGAAGTAGCGGTAAAAGTGGCCAAAACTGCTTCAAATTTTGTTTCAATAAGTAAGATGGTATCATTGATTGCCAACAACACTCTATTTGGAGCAGCTGATTTAAGTGAAATTTGATTGGAAGAAGTGTGATATAAATCTTTGACTCTGTTGGAAACAGATATAGTTTTTTTAGATGTAGCATTCGGTAGAGAAAATATTGAAAGAGTTTGAGATTCAATATCATATATTATCAAAGAACCAGATGGATCAAAATCAATTTTAAAATTTTTCGATTTGAACTCAATGGTAGTTTGACTGATTTCAAGAACATCATTGGTGCTCAATATGGCAAAGACTCTTGCAGTTAAGAATTTGGCTGAAGTAGATTCCACAGTCAACAAATAATTTTCAACATTACTCAACTCAGAACCAACGAATTCATCCAAGAATTGATGATAAACTACTTTAGCTCTCTTATCACCTTCAATTTTCAGAAGAGTTTCCATTGCAATTTCTTCATCAATCTGATAATTGTAAACTTGTACTTCACCGTTAGACAACAAACAGAATATTGAATTGTCTTTGTTTCCAAATTTCAAACCAACAACTTCGAATGGAACCGTCAATAACCTCGTTTGAACCAGAGATTGTTGATCTATATCCACCTCATCTGATCCAGAGGACTGTTGTTTCCTTGTTTCAATCAAACACAATTTCTGTTTTTTGTTCTCTTTCAATCCAACTACAAACCTTCTTGAAGAATCCGGTGCACCTGAACTGACCAATGCAGTCACAATAGTAAATGGGGATATGGCATATGACCAGAAAAGTTTCGGTGTTGGTCTCAATATATATGTCCCTATTATGGAGCCGCTTATTCCCAAATCGACATAGTTACCAGCTTTATCTGACACCTCAGATACTACACAGTCAATAACATCCTCTGGTAAACTGATTCTGGGTAATGTCGTTACAGTATATGGTTCCGATATGGAGGCCATCTTATTGTATAAATCTTTTATTCAACTTTTGTGATGATGAAATGGTACTCGATTTCCCCTATGTTATATCCTTTGTGATGAGATTAGAGTCACTCAACGAATAATTCTTTGATTAGTTATAGAAATGCCGAAAACCAACAATTCAAAGATATCTATCTATCTATCCCTTGCTCTTCTCAAAGCTAGACTAAACCAACTGAGTTGCATTGCATGTAAAAGATGAAAAATTGAAAATTTTAAAGGAAAATTTTTAGAGACCAATTTGGTGGGGATATACACGATATTTCTGATAACATGAAGGAGAAGAGAGGGAGGGAGGCTCTAACCATTAATCATAGAATGAGAACTGGAAGAAAATTTACATACTGGATTGGCCACCAAATAAAAATCTTCTAGAGACTGTATATATATATCTACCACTTATATAAAGATTTCTTATTTTTCATGTATAGATAGGCGTTGGTTGTAGATCGTTTCAATTGAAGTAGAGATCTTTATCTCTCTATCTCTCTCTCTCTCTGCTATCTACACCCATCATCTATCTCATCTTTAAAAAAAACAAAGAAGAAAAAATTCTGCACAAAAAAATTTTTTTTTTTTTTGTTAAAAAAAGACATCATCTGAAAAGTTTTAGGTAATAAGAGAAATAGTAGATAGATCTTTATCAAGATAATAATAATAAATAATTCTACTGCAGAATAGACCCATATACACATTATATTGTCACAATGAGAGTAAGAAGTAAGCAATGATCATTATAAACCTCGTTCATAATATTACGAAGCAAATACCCTTTTGCAACATCGTACTAACAATTCCCATTCCGCATCAACTAGAACCAACTTCTAAGAGAACCACCACTCGTATGAGAGAGGGTATCAAAAAGAAATCCTTAGCACACCAGAGAAAACAGAGAAAGATATCGAAGAAGGATGTGACATGGAAATCAAGAAAGCCAAAGGATCCAGGAATTCCATCCAGTTTCCCATACAAAGATAAGATTATTCAGCAGATTGAAGATGGTAGAAGATTGGAATTGGAGGAGAAAGAGAGAAGGAAACAGGAGAAGAAACTTGCAGCTGCCAGAACTGGGGAAGATGTTATGGATGATTCAGATGAAGAAGAAGAGGAGGAGGAGGAAGGTGGGAGATTACTGGCATTGCTTGCATCTGCTCAAGCTGCAGCTAATGATTCTGGTGATGATGATGATGATGATATGCTGGTAGATGAAGAACTCGATATAGTCGATTATGAGATTGAAGATTCAGAAGATGATGATGAAGAGACCTCGAAGGACAATTCAAGGAAATCATACGACAAGATCTTCAAAGCAGTTGTTGATGCCTCAGATGTCATATTATACGTTTTGGATGCAAGAGATCCTGAAAATACAAGATCGAGAAAAGTTGAAGAGGCAGTTTTACAAAGTCAAGGTAAGAGATTGATATTGATTTTGAATAAAGTTGATTTGATCCCAGAGAATGTTTTAAAACAATGGTTAGACTATTTGAAATCATCTTTTCCAACTATTCCATTGAAGGCATCAACTGGTGCCACGACTTCTACCAGTTTCAACAAGACATTATCACAACAAGCTACATCCAAACAATTACTTGCATCTTTGAAGTCATATGCAGCTAAATCAAATTTGAAAAGATCAATCATTGTTGGTGTAATTGGATATCCTAATGTTGGAAAATCCAGTGTCATCAACTCTTTAATCTCGAGACATGGTGGAAACAGAATGGTATGCCCTGTGGGAAACCAAGCTGGTGTGACTACATCGATGAGAGAAATTAAAGTTGATAACAAGTTAAAAATCTTGGATTCACCTGGTATTGTCTTCCCGTCTTCAGGTAAGAAATCAAAGAAACAACATGAAGCAGAATTAGCATTGTTGAATGCATTACCACCAAAGGATATTCAAGATCCAGTCCTGGCTGTTAAGTTGTTGATGGTGAAATTGGCCAAGGATCCTCAGATGAGTGAAGGTTTCAAGAAACATTATAACCTTCCTGCTATTCCATCCCATAACTTGGATGAATTTGTTAAACAGATGTTAATTTATATTGCCAGAAAATTCGGAAGATTGGGAAAGGGAGGTATACCGAACTTACATTCCGCTGCAGAGACTATTTTGAACGATTGGAGAGATGGAAAGATTGTAGGTTGGACCTTACCAAAGAAGACAGCCCTCAATGATGAGCACAATGCCAAAATCCCAAGTGGTATGACTGGAGCTACTGAACCGGCTAAAGTTGAAAACACAACCATTGTATCGCAGTGGGCTAAAGAGTTTGATCTCGATGGTTTGTTGAGTGGAGATTTCGCTTGAACATTATGTTTTTATTTTTCGCCCCCTTTCTAGTAGTGTCAATATGTGTTACATATAATTAACTTTTGGTTCCAATTCTTTAGGTGTTTGTGTATATGATAGTAAAATATAAAGTCTTCTTTTGAGTCAATATTCATAATTCTAGTTTATTTGTTTCATTTATTTTCAGCGTAAAATACCACAAGTAAAATTAAACTAAGTATAAAAAGAATGCAAAAGAAGATAAAATTAAAAAAAATGCATCTAAATCAATGTCTCTCATGATATTCGTCAATCTCCAAAAGAGAGAAGGTCAAATACCTGCTATCTGGTAATGAGTCACTTCACCCATTTTTCAATCATTCCCTCGGCCCATCTGCTCAATAACAACTCTTCAATATGGTCTCTCTCTCTTGGTTTGTCAATTTTCGGCACCTCTTCTCTTTGTTGTTGTTGTTGTTGTTGTTGTTCGCGCATTTTTAAGTTCTCAAATTGTTTCAGTCTCAACTCATGTAATTCAATTTGGTTTTCCAAAATCACTTTGGGGAAAAGTTGCAGTTTCAATGGTTTGATATCCGAGTTGTAAAGTCTTTTCAAAAAGTTCTTGAAAAAAATTTGGAAAATATCCCGATTTCTTTTATTCTCATCCATCAGAACATCATTGAGAAAGCTTGTCTTGAAATTGACCAAGTGATCATATTGATATGTACTCAAATTCAACTTTGAGGATATCTTGTTGAATGACAGATTTAACATAGCATTCAACTGATGGCTCATTCTTTCATAGTCAACTCCATTTATAGGATTCAGTTCCAAAGTCCCATTCTCTAATTCAAGCTCAAAATCAAGTCCCCCCAGCTTCTTGGCTTTAATCGTGCTCTCCGACAGATTTCCCAATGATTCCAAATCAAAATCAAACTCCGTTGTATCTTCACTGGTTATACTTGAACCACTCCCACTTTCCATTGTAGGTACGTAGTATTTCTTATTTTGTAGCTTATCTCCACAATTATTTTCATCCCATTTCTTCTTTCGCTCTATTAACATTAACAGCTTACTATGTGAATGCCTGTTCCCACTGAGAAATTTATGTTTCAACAATTGTTTTGTGGTCGGTCTCTCATTTGGATCTCTTTTCAAGCAAAGACTGATAAATTCTTTGAATGTATCACTGAATTCATCTCCTACTAAAGTTGGTGGCTCATTTTTTTCAATCATGTAAACAGCCTGCATAGGATGATATTGATACAACGGTGGCCTCCCATTGGCAAGTTCGAGCAACGTGATACCCAATGACCATATATCGGCCTTGAAGTTATAATGATGATGCAGAATCACCTCTGGTGCCATATAGTAGGGGGTTCCTATATAAGTGTTTCTCAAGGATAACTTATTTGAAAGTTGAGTAGACACTCCAAAATCTGCAATCTTTGCATAACCATCTTTACTCAACAAGATATTTGCCGGTTTGAGATCTCTATGAATTTTCCCATTTTCGTGCAAGTATTCCAAGCCTTGAACCATATCATGACAGATCCCAACGATGTTACTTTCCTTTATTGGTCCAGGAGCTAGCAAATCACTCAACGATCCACCGGGAAGATATTCCATGATGATCCATAATTTGAATCCTCTCACAAAACAACCATAATATTTGGTGATATATTCATTGTTACAAGTGGACAACAAAGCAATCTCCTTCTTGAATTCGAGAATGTTTTCATCTGATTCTAAGTCAATCTGTTTAATGGCCACTTCTGTGCTCCTTAACTTGTCAACACCTCGATACACGTTACCATAAGCACCATGACCAAGTTCTTCTCGGACATCAAATTGGTCGGCTGAGTAAACCCTCCTTAGCCCTGCTATTGGTTGAGGCATGTCCTGTATATCCATTTAGTTTTTCCTTCAGAGATAATGATATGTGATGCAGATGGTGTGATATATTTATATTGGATGATTCAAGGTATCAAAATTTTTTTTGGATTGCAATCAATGAGTGAATGAATCAATGAATGACTAGGATTGCTATTTTGCCAAAATGGAGAATCTATATGTGATAAACAAATATTTGCCTGGTTACCATGTCACCAATTGGACTGAAATTGGACAAACTATACAAGGATGATGAGCAAGAGATGAGATGGGAGAGAATCTATCAAATAATTTGAATTTTCTCTCACATTTTTTTCTCTATTCTTTCTTTCTATGCATATTTTTGATTTGATTTGTCCTTTTTTTTTGTTTACTTTTTACCCAATACGGGTTGAATAAAGATAAGAAAATAATAATGGAATTAAAATTGGGGAGCATTCCATCTCTGTAGCAAGAAATACTTGTTTGATGGGTTTGTGTTTTGATAAGGAATAGTTACGATGATGCAGTAATACACATTGTCAGAAAATCTAACTTATTTAACTCTGTTTTTATATATATCAAAATATCATACATACATACATACATACATATAGCTGAAACTATACAGTAATCATTAATCATTTATTGAACTTTGTTCTATTCTCTCATTCCATCTGTTATGATCTAAGCGAAATTTCAACATTCGTCTCGTTTTGCTCTTTTAATCTTTCCACCCAAGGAACATCAAAATAATAGGGTGATAAGCAAACCAAAGTTTTAATATGGAGAATGCCTGACTACTTTCTCGTTACCACTGTCTATTGGGAATGGATCATTTTTACCAACAGAGTGTTGATGAAAGCACTAAACTACAAGAGATCAAAAGAGAGCAATTTTCTCCATTCTTGAAAGGGATTGTTAACGAAATACCGCACCCATGATCTATCTGTTTGAATCCAAAAAGATATTGTTACACAAAAGTAAAAAAATTCAGAATTATTTAAAGTTTTCAAAATATCAATTTTAGATCTATTCGCATTATATTTTATACTCTCCATCTGATATCAATCTTAAATCAATAATCAAAAAACAACCACCCAAAAAAAAAAAAAAAAAACAGTTTTATTACATTTATATTTTTGCAAATCATGACAGACTTTAGAGATTTTCCTAGTCCAAATGATAAAGACCCTCTTGATCAATTAATCGATGATGAGTTATCTATTGCAATCCAAAAGAACATTAAAGATAAAAAAGCTAATTCAAAGTCATTTTATGACCCCAAGAGATCAATGGTTCTTGATGAAGCTCTTATTCCAGAATTGGCGCCAGGTTCATACTCTGGTTATCACCATGTAACTTGGTATGTGTCAAATTGCAAGCAAGCTGCATATTACTACGTTACAGCTTTGGGATTTCATTTACACGCTTATAGAGGCTTAGAAACAGGATCAAGAGATGTATCCTCCTATGTTGTCAAAAATGGTGATGCAATATTTGAATTCTGCAGTCCATTGAAACCTTCATCTGAAGCGCCAATGGATTCTACTGATGTTGTAAACTCAAGAAATATCAACTATTATCTTGATAAACATGGTGAAGGTGTGAAGGATGTCGCATTTGAAGTGAAATCTGCACAACAGGTTTATGATGTGGCAATTTCCAGTGGCGCTAAATCGATTCAAAAACCGGAGTATTATAGGAAAATTGAAGAGAATGATATCTTGACCTATGTTGTAATTGCAAAAGTTCAAGTATTTGGTGACACAATTCATTCATTAATTGAAAAAAATGACAACTATTCAGGATTCTTACCTGGTTATGAATTAATCAGTAAAAGGCCAGAGTTTAATTTCCTCAAGGGTTCAACTATTTGGGAGAACTGTCCCGAAATTTTCTTTTCAAAAATTGATCATTGTGTTCAAAATCAAGGTTGGAATAAGATGGTTGAATCTTGTGAACAATATGCAAAGATGCTTGGATTCCACCAGTTCTGGTCAGTTGACGAGAAAGATGTTTCTACTGAATTTTCTGCTTTAAGATCAATGGTCATGTCCGCACCAAATGACTCTATCAAAATGCCAATAAATGAACCAGCTAATGGACGTTGTAAATCTCAAGTTGAAGAATATCTCGAGTTTTACGATGGACCAGGTGTCCAACATGTTGCTATTCTTACAGAAGATATAATTGATACGGTTTCTGCCATGAAGGATAGAGGTACAGAATTTATCGATGTTCCTGGCACATACTATGAAGATTTAAGGATGAGATTAAATTCTGCAAATTTCCAAATCGATGAAGATTTGGAGACAATCGAAAAATTGGGTATCTTGATTGACTTCGATGAAAAGGGATATTTACTTCAATTATTCACCAAGCCATTGGTAACCAGACCAACTGTATTTGTGGAAATTATCCAAAGAAAAAATCACAACGGATTCGGGGCTGGTAATTTTAAAGCACTTTTTGTTGCCTTGGAATCGTTACAAAAACTGAGAGGTAATTTAACCAGATCTATAGATGAGGTTAGATCACCAGAAACACCAAGTACCGAGAGCGAGGTAAAGACCGATATGGATAATGAACTAATTGTTGAACTTATTAGCACTCCTCGTCATTACCCTGTTCCAGAATCACTTGAGGCTGAATGGGCCAATTTCACAGGATTCATCTAATCATGATGATCAATAACCCCCTCCTCCATTCAAAGAATATCTAATCTTATATCTTTTTTTTGTAATTTTTTTTCTAAGTCTGGCATTGAACAAAATATAGGTTTTGTTGCAAGAATTTAGTCTTAATAACACATTTATTTTCTTATGGGTAATTTTTTTTCTTTAATCATGTATTCCAGCGTGAATTTTGGAAATTGATACAAGTGATGCGATAATCGATCTAATTTCTCTGCAACGTGTCCAACTTAGAAGTCAGTAATCACTAATTAAACTTCTCTGAATTCTACATGCACCGGGGTTAAGAATACATTGCACTTGGATAGAGGAGAGATGTTGATGTTTGGCGTGAAAAACTGTTCAAAGAAAAACCCAAGATGATTGATATGATGTTGAGATCACTTACCATCCTCTAAAGTTCCTATATTGTTTATGTTTGTAAATTCAAAGATCATTTTATCACAAATTCTACTTTGATTGTCATCTTAAAATTCGGAATAAAACAGAGTAGATTCGTGAGTTCGTGAACAACTATACTGTGATGTAAACATCTTTCATTGATCTAAAACAATCATCTTCTATGAAAAATGAGCATCGATCTTTTTTTTTTTTTTTGCTCTGAAAAAGGAAAATTAGTATCAATAACCGATATTGAAGTAAATCAGTCTGAGATATAGCATTTATCAACTTGAAATCGGAGCAGATGCAGCGGCTTAGACTCAATTATCCGAAATCTTTGTCTAATCACTGTTCCCAACTCTTACATCCAAATGTTCTGACTCCAATTCGGTTTTTCAACACCGGGTTGAACTCTATGATACAACAAGATTATTACGATAAACTACTAGTGGCGAAAAGTTTAGGGCAAAGGAATACCAATGGTTCCACATTTTTGAGGTGTATAGTCTTTGATGAAAAGGGAAATCTAACAAATGTCCCAGCCGACAAGAAGAAAAACGAGTTATTGCTGAATCATGACTTATTACCAAGGGATTTAAGGAAAATAGATAAAGATTACACTGATATTGTCCCCTCAATCTTGATCAAGGAAACTTCAATTTTATTAAATTTATTGCATATAAAATCTGTGATCAAGAAGGATACTGTAATTTTGTTCAATCACGGATCCACTGATTCTCATACATATTTAGTATTTTTAAAAGATTTGGAATCAAAATTGAAGACACCAACTGCTGTTGCAGGTTTAACATACGAGATAAGGGCTCTTGAAGCCATATTCATTTCTGTAGTTTCAAGTTTACACTCGGAAATGCTTGTACATAGTACTGTGGTGAAAGGTATATTACAAGAGTTGGATAATCATATAGATAGAGAAAAATTACGTTACCTATTGATTCAATCGAAAAAATTATCCCAATTTCTCAAGAAGGCAACCTTAACTAGAGACATGATCGATGAATTATTAGAACAAGATGACGAGTTAGCGGGACTATACTTGACTGAAAGAAGAGCAGATGATGATCATCTGGAGGTGGAAATATTGCTAGAAAATTATGTCAATCATATTGATGAAATTGTACAAACTGTGGAGAATTTGACTCAAAATATCAAAACAACTGAAGAAATCATTAATATCATATTGGATCTGAACAGAAACCAATTGATGGTGCTAGGTTTACGATTTTCAATGGGGTTGTTGAGTCTTGGCTGCTTGTTGTTTATTGCATCGGCTTATGGTATGAATTTAAACAATTTTGTAGAAGAAGATGATGATTGGTTTTGGATCATATGTGCTGTTTCACTAATTAGCACTGTAGGAGTCTTTGGTTATGGTATTAAAAAATTGAACAGGTTGCAAAAAGTCACGATGATGGGTGAAGACTTGAGAGGACCTTTACGTAACTTGCATAAAGTAGAAATGAAAGCTAATAGGGGATATTTAGGTGGAGATGGGATTGAAACTAAAAAAGAATGGTAACTAATATGGTTTACCTAATTGCATAATTACCGTAGAGGAAGTAGAAGCCCTGATGATTGATATATACTCCGGTTTTTTGTGTACATATATATAGAAAATAACCATGTCAAACCCGATCGTATCAGGTCATTTTGCTTGTGATGAGTCGTTACAAGATGAAGGGTGTAGATCTTTTCAACATACATGGTAATGTTGTGTGACACACTTTAGCAATAATCTCTTTGTAAATGTAAAAAAAAAAGAATATTCGAATGGCAATGTCTCTTTTTCGGAATTTCCACTGAAAACCATTACTTTATGTAATACAATCAATGAATTCTGCGAAGTTATAGTCACAAAATCCATCCAAATGGATGGATGGAAAAAATTTGCCTTCAATCAGATTCGAACTGATGATCTCCTCATTACTAGTGAGGTGCCTTACCAACTTGGCCATAAAGGCTTTCTTGAAAAAATAGTTTTAATTTATGATAAATGTTGACATGTTTTAAGTATAATTTGTGTATTACCCGCACGACCTTTTGGCCTATTTTTTATGATTATTAGTTGACGATTTTTGTTCGATCTTTTATAGTTACTAATTTATTCTAACAATCGTTCAAACAGCAATGCATTTTTGCTTGACAATTTACTGAAAGAAAATTTAGAGCATTTTTCTATTAGTGAGGCTAGCAAGTGGTTTTGTGAGTTAGCTTTTTACTAACCACATATATCTTATTCTGTTTTCTTTTTTATAAGTTATATAACCCCTCTGAATCAATTTTCGAACTCTTTACTTGTTTAATAATATGCTTTTATAAATGAGCAGAAGTTAAACCTTCTGAGAGGACTAAACTCATCTATGACAGCATAAATATGTTCAACCACCTTTTCTTGACTATATAAAGTCATAAAAAACTAATGTGAGGTCTTTAACAAAGTGCATGGATATGGCGCTTTTGATTTGCAATCCTTTATTTTCTAAGAAAGATTTTAGATTACTCAAGAGCTCAAAAGGCTTAGTTTAGAAAGAAATTCAAAATTCCAAATATTTCAAAAACTACAACAAAAGCAGCGTAATTAAAGAAACTGTATGCACATATATCTACATAGCTTGAAAGAGAGTGCAATTATATAGAATAAATCAATAATACTCTCCGTTATACATTCCCCACTGGGTAATACAACCAAACTTTATTACTTGGAGGTTGTATCCCAGATCAAAACAGAAGGTGATAACCACTACACTATATAATCAACATTATTACAAGAGTATAATAATCTATCAATATCTCTATCTATCCATCAAGTTGTTTTTTTCCCAAGCTGAAATGCGGTCTTTTATAGGAGAGTTCTAATTTGTTACAACCAGAATCTTTGTTGCTATAAAAACTGTTCTATCATATTAATGGCAAAAATAAAATCAGCTGTTCGATCATGCGACTGATATGTTAGATATCATTATTCCCTCAAAAAATATTGTTAATTGTTGTAATACCAATTGCTATACCCCAGTCTGATAAGTAGATGATTATTTATAAGGGCCAGAGAACTGTAAGGAAGTTCAGTAATAGTTCTGAGCCATTTATACAAACTATCACCACCATTCATGTTTTTCTTCAATCACATAATGTTGTTCCACTATCACACAGTTACAATAGTGAGAGACTGCACCTCATCTCGATATATATATACATTGGTAGTAAATAATTTACCTAGGGAGAATTCTTCAGTTCAATTGAAAGTAATATCATTTCTCATGATATAATTCACCTATAGTTATTATCAAAATCAACAACAACCCCTTTTCAGTCACTCACTCTCTTACCCCTAACTAGAAATGTATTTGATCCTACAAAAACTACTTTTTATTGATTTGCTCACTCGAGTAGTGAAAAGAAAAAAAAACGGTGAATGAAGAGAGACGTGAAAGAGAGTGCCAAAAAAAAAAAAATTTTGTACTTTTCATTCCAAGTATTTAAGTAATACTTTTGTTCACATACAATGAGAACATAAATACACTTAAAGGCAATAAATAATCATTTGATTAAACAAATCGAAAAACGTAAGTGAATATTCTTTGTCAACCATATTACTTATTCCATTCCCATTTTTTTAAAATAAAACATCTTTTTTAAACTGATGAGAAAAATATAACACAGACCTGTACTGATTTAATCAATTTTTAATTAAATTGAAAGAAATGCAGATAAACTATATTGCCTAACACTGATTTATATTTAAAAAATGTTTTATTTTGTGAAAGAATGAGAAGAAAAATAATTACATTTTCAATTTGAGTTATGTTACTAATTTAAATTCAAGTTTAGTAGAAGTGTTCCGATATGTGAAATTATTTGATGGATGCTGTTTTTATGTGTATTTTGTGTATATATAAAAAAATTAAACTTTTCACTCTTTTGATTAAACTAGTCAAGTTAGTAAGTACGTAGTATACGAGATATGTAAAGTAAGCCTCGACTGATTTAATAAATAGATTATGCGATAGATAATAATCATGATCGTTCCAGATGGGTAAACCATTTGATGCGAGAGATATCGATCGAGTATTCCTAGAAATATATACATATACCATAGAAATGATTTTGTTTTTGTTTCATGAATAAGAATAATTAATTAACTATAAGCTTATTTTTTGGTGTTTAATCTTCTTAAATAGAAAGCTAATTCTTCACCTTCCAAAATGTAACCATCACATCTACCTGATTGACCTGGTCTTGAAGAGATAGCAGCGTATAATCTACCTGAACCGAATTGAGCACTAACAGCTTGTTCAATTTCAGCTTGAGAAGCTCTTGAAGCCAATTTTTTTTCAACCTTTCTTGATTTAGAAACTTCTTCAACACCAGACTTCTTCTTACCTAATTGTTGACCATAGTGGTTTTCATACCATTGTCTAAATGGAGTAGCATCAATTTGAACGATAGCAGATTTGGTCAAAGTGTTAGTTCTAACCAATTCATTGTTTGAAGGATGGTAAACGACACCAGCAATTCTTGTCTTTCTAGCAACACCTTCTGAAGCCCATGAGAAGTTACCTGTTTCAACTCTTAAAGCTCTGAATTTTTGGTTACCACCTCTAGTTCTAACAGAGTGGATTCTCTTTGGACCAATTCTGGTGTTAGCACCTTGACGGCCTAATTCAAACTTTCTCTTCTTTCTGAATTGAGCTCTCTTAGCACCAGTGGCGGCTCTTTTGTGTCTTGAATCACGAGAAATACCCATTTTGAATGCTTAATAAAATTTATGTTAGTATTATTATTAGATCTTGATAGGTTTTCCCAAGATAATAATAAAGGATAATTGTGAAGTGTTTCAAATCAGACTTTTCTTAAAGAGAACTATTCTTGGATTGAATAATGTTGACAATATATGGCTAATATCAAAGTTTCAATATAATAAATAATAATGTGAAAATTTTTTTCGATTTAATTTCTTCTTCCAATTTCTTGAAAAAGCTATTGGTCAGCACAGATAAAATAAAAAACTTGATTAATGTGAATCTAATTGTAAATGAGGTACTGCTATTGCAAGTCTAGTATTGTTGTCGATAAAAATATACGGAACTGAATTGACTTTTTTCTCCTGTTGATGATATTATTGCATAGAATAGAATGTACGGTAGGATGAATGAATGAACAAATGAATGAATAGATAAAAGGTAATCCTGGATTTCAAAGGAATGGAACTGATGAAACACAACTATTTGATTATTACACTTGTGATTGATATGTATGTATCAACTTACTTTATTGGTGATGTTCTTAACAGTTACAACAAGAGAATGGATACTACTCTTGAAATAATTTTTTTTTTTACTTTCTTTCTCTGTAGATGGAAAACAGGATGGATTATGAAAAGGTATTTGGGTTAGGAATACACGACAAACTCTTTGCGAGGGAATGAATTGGCTGAGAGCTTGCTGGATGCGCGTATTTATTATTATAATATTGCTGTTTGTTTGTTGGATGGATTATGTATGTTGCGCAGTTAGGATAGCGTGACTGTCTTTATTCGAGGGTTTGCGCAAAGCATCACGTGCAGAAGACACAGCCCTAAGAAGAATATAACAACATTACACCATGTTGATTTCACAATTTCACTTTTTGATTTTGGAGAAACGATTTTTTCTGAAAGACCGAAATGGTAGTGTTAAGAACTCTGAAATTATAAAAAGAAAAGAAATCAAAAATTGTAAAGAGCAAAAAAATTCAAAAACTCTCATCTAATGGATTGATCCTTTTTTAGAGGCATCAAGGCTTCGGTTGTGATCGCAAATAAAGGGGACGAAGAAGTAGAAATTTATTATTATTAAAGAATAGAGATCACATAAATAATAAGAAAGATTTTACAAGATGAGCACGGAAACAATATATGATGAGATAGAAATTGAGGATTTTTCATTCGATCCAACAACACAGATGTTTTCCTATCCATGCCCTTGTGGTGATCGTTTCCAGATTGGTTTATTCGATTTACAAGATGGAGAAGATATAGCCGTATGTCCATCTTGTTCTCTTATGGTTCAAGTGATATACGAGCCTGAAGATTTGAAAGAATATGAAGAATCATAACGATGAATGTAATGTGAAAAGAATTTTAGTTATTGGAGTTTGTTGGTTTTGTTTTAGGTAATATACAAAAGTTGGATATATGGCCTGGTATTTGGCAATGCTGATCATGTCGACTTAGTATATGCGTTTGCTATACATACCTAATTTGTCGCATTTTTGACTAAAAGTATCGTTTATCGAAACTTTTTACCAACCTTAACCTGTGATTGCTGTATTCATTGGTTGTATTGATGTTCCATTATCTGAGGTTGGTAGAAAAGAAGCCACTAGGACTGGTGAATTGCTGCAAATAAAATTTGGTTCAAATATCTTTTATACTTTGAAATTGTCAAGAGCTATTGAAGCTACTAACATTGCCTTAAAAAATGCTGATTGATTATTCATCCAGTTGTTAGATCTTGGAGATCGCCATAAACTTGGGTTGTTCGGTCTCCAGGATAATTCGCAGAAGCATTCTATTGGACTTTTTTGAATTGAGTATGGATTTCTAGTACGTCCATCAGGGTACAGCTTATACTCATTCTTCGCTGTGATTGCCCCATCTTCAAAGGGGTCAATGTACAAAATGGCACCAAAATATCCCTTTCATCTCTGCATGTTTTAATTTTAAATCTCTAAAGATTTTGGGGTTTGTTTGTTTTGTTTAAGATATTATACAAAAGTTTATTAAAATATAAAATGCGGTTAAGTTTTTTTTGAAAAGGTGTTTTGCACTCCATTTCGAAAATCACTTTATCATATTAAAATTTCATTCAAGTCATATACGTCATTTTAAAATATTGATTTATCAATTTAGTCAATTGTGATACAAATCAAGTCACAAAAAGTAAAGTATATATAAAAAAAAAAGAAAAACGTCATTAAGATAAATAAAATTTAATATATATCATTACATGTAGAATAACTTCAAACTGAAACCAATCACTACTACAGCAATTGCTATTAGTATTCTATTAAAACTTGCCGAGTCTGTTTTATTGATCTGGTTTTTCTTTGCCCTTATTTCATCTTCATTCATTTTCTTCTTATCAACAACTGATAATTTCTTTTCCTCCACAGAAGATTCATTTTTGGGAATGGCATTTTGAGCAATGAGATCGGTAGTTGCATTTTGAAATCTCAATTTTTGTAAATCCAGGTTTCCACGACGCCTTTCCTGTTGATAATTATCAATCTCTTCTAATTTTTGATGCATTAATGTCGTATTGGATTGTGCATATTCGGGAAACACTTTACAAAATTCGGCATTACGTAATAGATTGAATTGCATAGAATCTCTAGCACATTGTAATTTTGTCTCATAACTTGTAGTAATTGAACCTGTAGTGATATCTTCACTTGTCATAAAACTTAATAACCCATTCAATATAGTTGAAACACTCCAACCAGGATTCCATGATTCTGGATGGAAATCACTTATCGATAAACACAATCTGGCTCTTGGCTTGAACCGACCACTTGGAGTATACATCCTTATCGAAGGAGGAGCATAAGGATATGATGTTGTAAAAGTGATTACACCATGATATTGTCCATTGAAATATGGTGTATCTGGTGGACCATCAATTATGTAGTGCCATTCCAATATATTTGATTCATTTGGACGAGCTGTTATGTATGGTAAGGGACTCTTGTTTAAATTCTTATATTCTTTGGTTAATCTTTGTCTGGCCTCTGCTATAGGCATCTCCTTAGATGTTATATATGCCAGTTGTATTAGTGGTATAATGTAGTTATATGTTAAACGATTATAATAACAAAAACTAGTCAATAATGTTCTTCATTTTATATTAAAACCACAAAAAAAAAAAATATCAAAAAGAATTAAACGATAGAGAGAGACACAAAAAGCAAAAAGCAAAAAAAAAAATCAAAAAAATCAAAAAACTACAGTATTACAATCAATTTTTCTTATTTCAGTCATTCATCAAAATCAACAGCAGTTGGAATGACCGTCTATAATTCTCCAAATGATATAAAATTGTTGGCAGGAAACTCACATCCGGAGTTGGCCAAGTTGATAGCGCAGAAACTAGACATACCTTTAGCCAAAATAAGTGTTGATGAGTTTTCCAACAAAGAAACGTCGGTAACCATTGGTGAATCGATAAGAGATGAAGATGTTTACATTGTACAAACAGGTTGTGGTGAAGAACAGATTAATGATTATCTCATGGAATTATTGATCTTGATACATGCCAGTAAATCTGCTTCTGCAAGAAAGATTACTGCATTGATACCAAATTTCCCCTATGCAAGACAAGATAAGAAGGATAAATCAAGAGCTCCAATATCTGCTAAATTGATGGCTAATTTATTAACTACAGCTGGATGTGATCATGTTATCACATTGGATCTACATGCTTCTCAGATACAAGGATTTTTCAATATCCCAGTGGATAACCTTTATCTGGAACCTAATGTGTTACATTATATCAGAGAAAATTTCATGCAGAACAATCCACATACATATCATCTTGAAGAAGGTAAAGATGGGAAAGAACAAGTACATGATGATACCAAGAACTCCCACTCGAACAAGGATGACATAATAATAGTGACACCAGATGCTGGTGGTGCCAAGAGAGCTGCATCAATTGCCGATAAATTGGATTTGAATTTCGCCTTGATACATAAAGAACGTGCTAAACCAAATGAAGTTTCCAAGATGGTTTTAGTTGGTGATGTTGCCAATAAGACTTGTATATTAGTTGATGATATGGCGGATACTTGTGGAACTCTTTGTAAAGCTGCTGATCTCTTGATCCAGAATAAGGCAAAGGATGTCATTGCCATTGTGACACATGGAATTTTTAGTAATGATGCTATTGATAAGATCAATAATTCCAAATTGAGTAAAGTTGTTTGCACAAATTCATTACCCTTGGGTGATAAGAGGGAATCATGTCCGAAATTGGATACAATCGATATCAGTCTGTTGTTAGGTGAGAGTATTAGGAGGTTACATAATGGTGAAAGTGTTTCGTATTTATTTAGTAATGTTGTTATTTAATAAGGTTTAAATAGATAAGAGACAAATAAAAATCAGTTACCATTTACACAATCCACCCCGCAAAAAATCATACATGCAAAAATTATATATATAAAATTATTATCATTATCGAACAAAGATATCATCTGTCTAATATGTAAATATCAACCTAAACTATATCAACTAGTATGGTTAACTTCATCATCGTAATACTTTTTTTTTTTTTTTTGAAATTTATTCATTTAATAAAAAATTACATTGAAACAAAATTGAGAAAAAAATAAGCTCCTTTCCAACTCAACTCAACTAAATTATCATTGATCAAAAAAATAATATAACAGAATCAGTCTTGTGGATATATGGATATCAAAATCTAACATCATTTTATCATAACGATGAATGAGGATGATGGTGATGGTTTAATTTTTTTTCCATCCAAACATTTTTGATTTTCTCTTCTCATTCGAGTTCCCACTTGTTGACATTTTCCTCAGTTGATATCCCAGTGTTGGTGGAGGTTGTGTCTGTTGCAGTTGAGTAGGGACACCGGATGGTGGGATTAGATGTAACGGATCTGATTCGAAAAATGAAGAAGCACTACTTGGTGCCATCTTATAATTTGATTCACCACTATTCTCATCTGATCTTTTAGAATCGGATATAGATTCATTAGGAGTTTGGAATTGTAATGATGTCATTAAACGTTCGTTGAGATGACCAGTCATTTGATTGAAGTTCATATCCAAAGTTGTTGAATTTTGAGATTCATTATCCAGATCAAAACCATCAAACAAGTTGTTATGTATGTTACTCAATTCATCAAGCTCTTTGTAAAAAAGTACATAAGCAGTGGCTAAACCTGGTCCATCTCCGAAAAATCTGTAAACATAATTTTCATCAATACTTTCTACAACCTCATCATCGAATAATAACCACCCAAAATTTTCAGTTTTGATCAATGAAATGTAATGTCCATGATGAGGCCCGCCTCCTATATGAACGACAACAGCGTATAATTGATAAAGTTTATCAGGTGTCTCTGTATCAGCAGTGGTGTTGAAAAGTCGAAGGTTTTTAGGGTAAGTGACTCTATGGAAAAGTTTCATATTTCTATTATATTCCTCGGAATATTTAAATCTTTTCAAATGTAATGCTAAAATTTTTGGTGATTTTTTCAACCGTATTGTCTTTGCAGCTTCTTGTAAAGAATGACAAGAATCACAATAAAATTTATTTTGTTCTTGTAACATTTCACTTTGTGAAAATTGTTTTAAACATCTTGTTATCGATGAAGATGAAGTTAGATCAATGGATAAATCAAGAAATTTCTCATCTCTTGTAGAAGTTCTTTCACAACACAAACATTGAGTTTCGCTGGTCAACAAACCTTCAAATATCTCATGAATGGCTTTCTTTTCAATCTCCGACGAAGTTGTTGATAGATTTCTTAACTCTGGAGATTTAGGTCCATCCATATTATAATTATCAACAACTTCCAAAACGCTATTGATTAAGAAATTAAGAAATTCATGAGCATCCTGATGCATCGAACTTCTAAACAATTCATTCTCCTCTTTTAAAACTTCAATCAATTTTTGTGGTGAAACTACTCCAGTTTGACTTTTATTTTCCACCATACATTCAAATATATCTTTTAAAGTTGTGAAAAGATTTCTCTGCATACCATAAGTATCGTTATACAGATGATCCAAATTGATTATGGGACCTTGTATCAACAGTTGTCTCTTACGTTTTTCTGTATTGGCACTGGCATCCTCCGTGTCTCCAAGGATAGAAAGTGTTCTCTGCTGATTGAGTTGATACATTGGCTTTATACTTTTCAAAGCTGGATACTTATTGGCAATGTTTTTATCAATCAAATGTGGATTATTTAGAGCTGAATTAGAGGAATTTAACTCTGAAACACCATTGTTGGCAAATGAAGAATTGGTAGTCACAGTAGCTGTACTACCACTTGATGAAGGAGGTACGGTACCATTTGACGAAGATGATCCATTTGGTTTACTCATCTTTGGCATACCAAATATACTCGTTCTTCTCTTTTCTGGTTTCGCCTCTTCTTCCACAACATGATCCAATGAACCTGGTAGCAGCAACAGCAGCAGACCCGTCTGATTATATTGCAGTTGAACAAATGCATGTGTCTTTTCACCTGGTACATTCAATCTTCTTCTTCTGAAATGATCTGGATCTCTTTCCGGGAATGCCAATATGGCTCTTCTGAAAGTTGTTGTATAATACAAGACTTGTAGGACTGAATTACAATAACAGGTGTTACCAAAATTCTCCATTCCAAAGATTTTGTTGGAACCATCACCAAAGGGCAAGTTCGGATCATCCGTGAAGGGCACCAAGTCTTGTGCGTCTTCTACCACTACAGGTATGGATAATGGACTATCACTTTCCAAGATGATATCAGTGGCATTTTCCACATGCTGAGTGGTTTCCTTCTCCTGCTTTCGAAGACTATCTCTGGTCAAAGTCTTGGTCCTCACAATTCCATTGATATTATTATTCTTATCACCATTTTTGTTGGAATTGGTTCCCCTGTCGCTGGTTTTGTCAGTTGATGTACTATCTGAATTGCCATTTTTCAATTTGGATGATGATTTATCATGGTTGATCAATTTTTTAAACATGATGGAATGATATATGTATGCAAGAGTCTTTGTAAAATCAAAAAAAAAAAAAAAAAATAAAGAAGAATCAAGTTATAAGCTTGTCAGGGGTTGATAAAAGAGCTGCTTATTTTGGATATATATCAGATACTCCTTTTCCAGAAAAATATGTGTTTCCAAACTTGAGAGGGGAAAGGTTACAATGTCTGAACCCCACCAGAACTGGATTGTGGATGATAAAATGATGGGAGGCCCCTCTTCAGTGTTATCTTCAAACCTGAGGACGATCAATCCCAGGACAATGATGAGTCGATAAGAAAGGAATTGAGAACTAGGGATTCCGAAGAGATGGGTTGTGTGACTGCAGTTGTAAAATTCAAAGTGATTCAATAATCGCCTGTAATCTGTGTTTTAGCGGTTATTTCTATTTTTCTCGAACAAATTTTTTTTTTTGTTGTGTTTTTTTTTTGTGGTCGCTTTCGAGACCCTTTGAGGAAAACAGAGGCGGTGGATGGATGCAAAGAAGATCAAATTAACCCGAGAGGAGATGTATATAGATAGATTGACGGTTGGTCAATTGAGAGTAGAATCCATTACAGATCACCACTGCTTTGTGGTTTTGAGGCCTTTCATGTACTATGTATGTATGTATGTTTGCATGTGATAAGAATAGAGACAAGGGAGATATATAATAGTTATAGATTATCATCAATATTGAAAAGGGAAACCGATAGATAGATAGATAGATAGATAGATACATACATAATAATTATGCATCACAAGAGTACAAACCTCGTGATCCATGGATACTAATACCACTAAACAATGAAAATCTTGATAGTAGCAGAGATTTACAGATTGGCTGGCAGCACAACAACAAGGGATAAACCCAGTCCACACAGCAAAGAGAAGGCAACAAGCAGCCTAGCATAAGCCTAGATCCATCCACGTGTTTATGTTTAATGTTTATTATGGTTATGACAACGCAACAAACAGACCACCACTCCTTCAAAAAAAAACAAACAAACAAACAAACAAACAAATAAATAAATAAACTAACTTGGGGATAGATTAAAAGGGCATTCACCACCATATAAATAGAAATGCTAAATTAGTGATAATATATATAATTTAACTCTATCTATCTGTCTATCTGTCTATCTCTCATATATATATATATATATATAGACAGCCCCAGATATATTAATACTTATATATATATATTAATAGAATAAACAAAATGACAGCAGCAGAAGCGACGCGACGTGTCATCTAGGCGAAACACTGCCCAAAGCAGTAATCTCCTTTATTTTGATTTTGATTTTGATTTCATCTCTCTTTATTAACTAATTAACTCTAACTAACTAACTAACTAACTATATCTATTACAACCTATTTTTTTATTTTTTTTATTTTTGTTACATCTTTTGTTGGCGCTAATTTTCAAATTCTATTACAGAAGGGTTGATCTCTTCCTTTTTGATCTAACCCTAACTAATTGATTTATTATTCTCGCTTTTCCTATTAGTGAGTAAGAGTAATATCATCACATCATACCCTGAATCGCGTCAACTATGGCCTCAACACATCCATATCGACAGGCTTATCCCACTAGAGCTCTGTCTCAACTTCCAACTGATGTCCCTCCAGAACAGGACCCCGCTAAAATGAACTCAGTTTACAACTCTTACCAACACCGCCAACAACGACATCAACAACAACAACAGCAATATCCTCCACAACAACAACCTCCATATCCTCCACAACAACAACATCCATATCAACAATATCAACATCCATATCAACAACAACAACATCCATATCAACAAGAGCAACACCAACAACACCAACAACAACGTGGTCAACAAAAATATCCAGAACATCCATATCAACAGCATCAATATCAGCATCAAGAGCTGCAACAGCAGTTTCAACGGGCAAGAATCAATCCTTCAAAACAAGAAGATTCATCTCGTCAATTACCTCCATCAAACAAAAGAGTTTCAAATACCCATTATCTGCATTTATTTGAAGATCGGCCCAACCCAAATACTGGAGAAAGATCCACCCCTTCTACAACAGATCAAGCCTCTAAAAACTATAAGAATCGTTACACTGATATGAATATCCAAGATGATTACTCATACAACAATACTGATGACAATAAAAATAGCAGCGGCAGAATTATAACTGATGAGGTTGATATTTCTAACGAGACAAAGATACCGAAGATTCTCAAGATGCCTTCTCCTCAATTCCTATCAGATTCAAACTCCTCAAAATCCCCCTCCAATGCTAGTAAAAGTATGGAAAATACGCCAAAGGCTCCTGATACCCCAAAGGGAATACTCTCACAGAAGGGAAATTGGTCTGATAGTGCCGCTTCATCACCACAAATTCCTGCCATCAAAACAAATAGCGAATCACAACTGTTTGGTTCAGCAAGTTCATTGGTCAGCAGCAACAAGCCTCTGACCACTTCTTCTTCGCATGATAGATCCGGATCATCGTTGAGCGTGATGATAAATTCACCAACCATGACTCCTTTGAATGATTCTCATGAGTTTATTGCCCTGCAGATAAGTAATAATCCTGATTCTTTGATGCCCAAGTTGAAAACTGTCGAGTTATATAGACAGAATGCTAAGAAATCACATGATCCAGAGGTGTTATTTCAGTATGCCAGATATATGTTGAACACTGCAATTTTCATGTCTGTTGAATCAAATGAAAATATAAAGGAAGTAAATGGTCATAAAAAGACTAAATCAACAACTTCATTGTTAAATGTATTGAACTTGGATTCAGATAATACTACTGAATCAGTTACAGAGGATAAATCACTGATGAAAAAAAGATTTCTCAAAGAAGCTCTTCATTATTTGAGAAAATTAAGTGATAAAGGTTATAGTGATGCCCAATATTTATTAGGGGATGCCTATTCATCTGGAGCAATTGGCAAGGTGGATGAAAAAGAAGCTTTCAATCTTTTCCAAGCTGCTGCTAAACATGGTCATATTGAATCAGCTTATAGAACTTCGTTCTGTTATGAAGTTGGTTTAGGAACAGCAAGAGATTCTAGAAAGGCAATTGAATTTTTAAAATTTGCAGCAACTAAAAATCATCCTTCTGCCATGTATAAAATGGGGTTATATTCATTTTATGGTAGGATGGGTTTGTCCAACAATACCAATACAAAGAAAGATGGAATCAAGTGGTTGAAAAGGGCATCTGAAAATGCCAACGAATTGATTGCAGCAGCACCGTATGAATTGGGTAAAATCCACTATGAAGGCTTCAAAGACATCATCATACAAGATAAGGTTTACGCTTTAGAATTGTTCCGTCAGGCTGCATCATTAGGTCATATTCAATCTGCTGCCATTCTTGCCAAACATTACGAAATGGGAGATATCATTCCTCAAGATCCAGAATTATCCATACATTATTATACACAAGCAGCATTGGGTGGTGATGCTGAATCGATGTTGGGTCTTTGTGGTTGGTTTATGGTTGGTGCCACCAATCTTGAGAAAAATGAGCATGAATCATTTGAATGGGCTTTGAAGGCGGCTAATAAAGGTTTACCAAAAGCACAATTTGCCACAGGTCATTTTCTTGAAAAGGGGATTGGTTGTGAAAAGAATCAGGATGCTGCAATAGTTTGGTTTCAAAAAGCTGCTGAAAATCATGATGAAAGAGCTATAAAAAAATTGAAAGGGACTAAATTTGAAAAACAAGATGAGAAAAAAGGTTGGAAGAAGAAACTTTTTGCATGAATGATTTCACCTACGTATGCATATAATAAATAGATATTAGAGAGTATATTTCAATTGTTGAGAACATTAAAACATATGTATATCATATCGGACACCCATTCCTACCTTATGAAAAGGTGATTGAATTTTCATTATGAATCCAGTATCATTAGTAGTTGTCTGTTAATTATTTATTATTATGTTTATTAAAACTTAACTTGGCCCAACTTCTTTAAACCTAAAAAAAAAAGGGGACATCGAATGGTATTGCTAACGGAAATAAATCAATAATATGAACAGTAGTTTATCCTTGGGGCTTCAGTAGAAGGTCTTTTGAAACGAGAATGATCTACAAAGAGTTTGATAAGAGCTGCAGTAATGATAAATAATCTATTGTGCGGCATCACAAATTGTTGCTATTGATATTGCTATTGTGATGATCCGATTAGGAAAATTTCGAGTAAAAAAAGGTTTTTTTTTTTTTTTTTTAAAAATAAGAACAATGAGATAACTTATACCCCCTTTTCTACCAAAGAAATGAAAAATGACAAGAAATTAGGAGATTTTCAAAGGTCCTATTGTGAATGACCAATCGGGAAATAATTTTAGGAACTTGGTGTGAATAAAATTTGAGATAGTTTGATATCGTTATCTTTCCACTCGATTGTGAAACATATAAGACAATGAATGCAATTGAGATATTTAAAATGATTAATATTTCATATAAAAACATAGTCATTTCTCCATGTTCTACCTAAGCTTATTCACATCATCAAAAATCCAACTCTAATTTACAACTAATACAAATTTTTTAACAATGCAACCATCAACTTTAACCCCAACTTCAAACGCTGCTCCAAAGGGAAACAAGGAGGAGTCCGATAATCTTGTCCTCGGTGGAAAATATCACATTCCAATCATGTGTGTTATTGCTTGAGTCCAATTTCAATTTTGAAATGATGGTTGATTCAGTTGAGTGGTTTTAGCGGTCAAATGTTATCATTATGTGCTACTGAAGTCGATATTTGATTTTGATTTTTATTTCCAATTGATGCTTACCCCCAGCTGCTTGTTCCAAGAAGATTTACCATAGTTTTCTTCAACTAAGGGCCTATTTTTTTTCTATTTCTTTATTACAATAATATTATTTGATTTTTTGGAAATATTTTTGACGAATATTAATTTGTAGATCGATTGAATATCCAAAATATATTTAATATTTATGTATTTGACTACCAGTAGGAAATATCCACAGTCTGATAAATAACCTTGATTTTGAGCAAAATGGTTAAATTTCTAAGCTGAAAAAGATAATGACATATACTTCAGAGGCTACTATTAAAAATTTCTTCCTTCATTATGAAAGGGAAATCTTACAATTTTTTTTAAAAGGTTTTTTTTAAAAGAGAGAAGAAATTTTACACAACATCATCTAGAGGATCTAGCAATTGTTTGATTTCAAAAGATGATATTTATGATGATAATAAGGCAAAATAATTAATGTAGAGAATGAGGCCCTACCGCACAACTGACAATTTGCCCTCATATTGTGGTTATCGACCTTACCAAAATCAAATTATCTCCAACCCTCTGTAACTTACAAAATTCTGGAAGTCAAAACAACCACATTCAACACAAGAAAAAAACCACCTGTATCAATCAACATTTATAATATCAAGGAATCTGCTCTATAGCAGTTGATTATTATTAATTCTCTTCATCACTTCACATAATCCTCATAATGATATTATGTTTAATTTCAGAGAGCATTGTCCGAACAACTTAGACGCTGCAAAGATACAGAGACCGAGGCCTGGTGGTGCCACTCCTTTGATCCATTCAATGAAGCTTTAATCAATATTTGCAAAATGGACAGGGGTCATGCATGCGTCGTCAACTAAATTAAATAAGAAGAGAAAAAAAATTTCCTAAATTGGCCACTTCAATGGCGCTTCAAGACCAAAAAACCATTGAAATTGGGGATTCAAATTTTTCAAAATTAACAAATACTTTAAAATCATTCAAAATGGTAGAAAACAATGGTAATTTGAAACATCAATTATATTTTAGAGTTAAGATGATTTTGCTTAAAAATGATAAGATAACAATGT
>JAJLSQ010000039.1:8543-38436 GCA_030567715.1 Nakazawaea wyomingensis
GAAAAAAAATACAAAAAAAAAAAAAAAAAAATAATGCCAAAACTAATTGACCCTGAATGTGCAAACCATCAAATAAAAGTTTTAGCGAGCAGATAAAATAAAAAAAAATACTTTTCAGTTTTAGAGTATGTTAAAATTTATTTTGCTATTCTTCTAAACTCAATCGCTAAGGCTAAATATACCACTCAACCCTCAAAAAATTCTCAACTCCCTAAACCAAATAAAACCCATCTTCAAATGAATCCTTAATTAAATTCACACATATACCGTCACTGTTTCCATTGGAGCAGTCACTACATCAGTTACAATTTCCCAATCAGTTAAAGTTTTTACTGTGTTTTCATGATGTGTTCTCGTACTTGTTATCGTTCTTGTTATGGATGGATGATGTAAGGCGGCTCCATCAACCGCTGTGAAAAAAGTTGATATCAGAATTGAGTAAAATATCACAGTTGGATTCATGTTTATCTTCTTATTGTGTTTGGTTATTATGTAGCAAATTATATAGATGTATATATATATATTTTCGTTGATTTCAAAAGTCTAGTTGGGAATTTACAATGATATATATATGTCTGAAGTGAATCATGTTAATTGTACCTTTGACAAAAGTTTTCAAAAAAGCAAATGCAATGATTAAAAATCTAAGACACCCTGAGACTTAGAAAGCAAATATTAGTAGGTTAAATGTCTGTTACATGTAAGGTATATATCTATCTAACTGGTCTGAACTTTTGAAAAAGGTGCTAAAAAATGTGCACTTAAAGATATATGCAAGACATTAGCCTTTTTTTTTTTTTTTTTTTTAGGCACTCCCAGTTCACATGGCAATATTCATGGGTTTATCTAATTGATTAATCCATTGCATGATCTTCATTGACAAAGGTCAATGTCAAATATAGATGACAACTAAGACTGGAACCAACAGTGCAAATCTTTTTGGAGAAATAGCAAAAAAGCTTTGCTGATCTTCAAAGTTGTTATGACACCACTGCATTGGACTACGCGTTTCTAGGGTTAGTTATGCATATTCATATTGTTCGGTAAATGTTACTACGGTTCGTAGTGCATAACATATTAAGCGGTAGACCGGTACGCCCAAATAAAAAGACAGAGCCAAATATTACCCGATTTAGAAGTCAAACATTGGAGAACAACAAAAAAACATAACTAGAGAAAAACCAAAAAAAAAAAAAAAATCTAACGGCGGGAGAAGATATCTGTAGAGGAAGATAAGAGTTAGGTACACCAGTTAACCTATTGTTAGACGACCACCTCTCCACCCCCCACATTTGGGATTTGAGAAATTCGATCTGTTACAGTGCGAAGTATGACAGGATTACCGTCTATTTATTCTGATGAAGGTCTAAACCAGGCCGACTCCAAGAAGTTTATCACAACACGAAAGGAGAAAATGTCCAACGGTGAGAGTATGGAGTTCAAGATTAAACAACTGATCCATGATTTAAAAGCCCAGCTGCAAACAGAGCAAGATGGTGATGTAATGATGATCGGATCAGATGATGTTAAAGAAGTTGAGGTAATCACAAATCTGGTGAGTACTCAGCGGAGACAGAAACAACGAGTGAAAGAGATTGATCAACCTATTTCTATTCCTGATGAAAAACAACTTACACCTTTACCCCCATCACAAAAATTGATTTTTCTAATAATTGATACAAATTTTATATTGTCACACTTGGATATCTTGGATGAATTACTGAAATCATATAACTATTATAAACAATCATACCAATTGATAATCCCCAGGACCACAATGCAAGAATTAGATGGGTTGAAAAACTCCAAACAACAACAGACATCAAGTGATATATTATCAAACAAATCGATAGCACAATTAGCGCGGTGGGCAAATGACTGGTGTTACAACAATTTGGCAGCATCGAATCCCCTGATACGAGGACAGAAGTCTCATGAGAGGCTCGATTCAACAGCGGTAAAAGATGATTCTATTTTGGATTGTTGCTTGTACATGCAAATGAAATTTCCTTCACATTTAGTGATATTATTATCTAATGATAAGAACTTTTGTATGAAGCTGTTAGCTAATGGTGTGTTGACCATCAGTTATAGACCAAGGATGAATGCCAAATTAATTGCTAGGACAATTATTCAAGAAAATTTGAGTAGAGGTAATGGGAAAGTAAACAATGTTGTGGATGAGAATTTGAATGATAAAATGGAATATGATGTTATGGAGATTGAGTATCCAGAAAATTACCATCACCAACAGGAGCATCAACTACTACAACAACAACAACAACAAAATAATAGTGAGACATCATTTGCTGATCAAGCACATCACCTTGAGGCGAGACCACAACAACAACAACTGGAGCATTACTTGATTAAAATTGCTGATGTGAATACGGGACTGAAGGTGATTTACCAGGAAGTACAAACATTGATAATTTCTCTGGTTGATAAAATTATGATAAAAGACTATGGTGAGGACTTGGAGTTAATTTCCTACAAACGTGCATCAAATTTTAGCGACATTTTGGAAATCTTGATCCAGTACTGGATACCGGTATTCCACGATTATATTACCATAGTCAATGTTAAATCTCAATTTGAGAAGAATAAAAGAGGAAGATTAGGATTATGCAAATTTCCAGAGACTCTCGATCAATTGGAGGTTTTTTTGAATTTTTGGGGTCAAATATTAAGCGACTTGTATAGAGACAAGCCACATAAGGATAAACAGGCTTTGGTGATCTTTTACCAGAGATGGAATAACATAATTGAACAAATTACTCAATTGAGTAGAAATTAATGAATGATACGCGTGAATGATTTTAATTAGCTTTTGCTATAGTAGCAACCTAAATAATAAATATGTAATCTCTCTGTATATGAAGTATTAACTTTTTCGGATCTAGATCCTCAAATAGGGCCAAGAGAAAAAAAAAAATTTTGCTAAAAAATAAGGTCAAGAGAACGATAGCTCGTAACTTTGTCTGGTTCACCAATTTAGTACCAACCCTGTATATAATGGGGAAAAAGGATAGTCCCAGGTATTACAATAACAATGTAGAGCAAATTCAAAAATAATGTCGCAAATAAGAGACTATCCGCTTTATTTGCAGCTATTGGAATAGCAACCAACGGAAACGGAACGATAATCATTTGTCAAAGCTTTTTCTCGTTCCAAGGCTCTCACATAAGATTTGCGGTGGTTCATGCATGACAACATGCGATAGAACATTTCGGTTGTTTGATGAAAAAACATCTGTTTTGCATGCGCATTATGCAAACATTTCTTTTAATTCTCAACCTTTTTAGCATTATGTAAGCTATAGGGACAGAAATATCTGCCCGAAATTGAATAACTTGATTTCACACTTTGAATGACTAACAAACATATTTTACTCCCAGGATAGGGAATATGATGAGTGGTGAAGCTCTATGTCAGCTGTTATTACAAAAAACAAGAGATGTGTGACTTTTAAATTTCCGAGAAGGTATCATGAGATAATATTTATGTAGGGTCTAAAGTGTTAGCTTAACTGAAAATTTCGGGCAGATTGAGGTGGTTGCCATGTGAATTTTAGTTAATATTTTTTTTTCTTTGCTTTATTTGGTCGGTAATCATAGTAACTCATGTTGAATCAGAAATTTCTTTGCAAGCACCAAACCCACTTAAACTTCCTATTTTAGTTATAAGTCATAATATAATTTTAACAAACAGGTATATTGAAAGAAATAGAGTACGGTACGCGTCGAAAGTTATCGATCTCCCCTTGTTCCAGAAAAGTTGTTTTAATCAGTAATTAAGTAAGTAAGTAAGTAATTAATTAAAGTTGATTAATTAAAGAAGTGCGCAAGTAGGTAAGTTATTAATTAACTTTATTTTAATTAAGTCAGTAAGTCAGTGAATCAGTAAACCATTAAATCATTATGTAAAAAAATAAGTAAGTAAGTAAGTAAGTAAGTAAGTAAGTAAGTAAGTAAGTAAGTAAGTAAGTAAGTAAGTAAGTAAGTAAGCTAATGAAGCACCTTCATATATCAACCCTGCCTTACAATACATGAGAGCCCCAAATTCAAATCTGAAACACAAATTTAATAGCAGCTAGTGGCAGCTAGTAACTATAAAGAAGATGATATCCCCTTTTCTAACAAAACAGTCGTGATGAACAATAAGTAGTACATCAAATGTAATTGGGAAAGGCAAAAAGTTAGAACTAGAGGGCTAAGTAACCGAAAAAATAAATAAAACAAAACAAAAGAAGTAAGCAAATCAGGAAATATTCACTTCTTTTTTTCGATTTTCTTTTGTTTTTGCAGAAAGAAACGCATGATTTTATTTTCGATCACTGAAGATTTATGCTCAGTTCAAGTAGGGAGTGATAGACGATTAATTTATGATTTTATCGTACCATAAAATTAATAAGTTAACCATCGGCTACTTTACTTGTATATTATTCAAATAAATTGCAGTACCAAATGATATCTTTTCAAAGTGAGAACCCATCTGAATCATTTCAGGAATGATCCAAGTACACGACTAATAAATCCACAAGTAATAGAAAAGTTCTTGTCCATAGAGATCTTAACAACAGAGTAAAAAATACTGAAAAAAAAAATCGTTTTCTACTAACCGACGAAAAAATATCTGCAATGTAATGCACGAAGCAACTGTTACTGCATTCGGAACTTCCTAGCCGACTGCATGGATCATGCAAAAAAGGTGTTTCTTCTATATTAGTTTCTTTTTATGTCTCGAAAATCTGCATAACGTTTGATTTCTTTTTTTTTCCTTCTACTTCCCAAAGATTTCAGACCCAATTGATATTATTTTGTGCATTAGCTCGAAGAACCTGGATGAAAAATCTTTTAGAATCGATACATTATTTATAGAGATGAAATTCTCCCCATTTATCTCATCACATACTTTCTAATTTCATCATCAGCATCAACTTCTTTCAACATTCATCAGATCATCGATCTTTACACATATATAATCAATAAAAAATGAGATTCACAAACATTATTTACTCAGCATCAATTGTATTGTTTTCATTGGCTTCTCAGGCTGAAGCTGCTCCAGCTGCTAAAATGGAGACTGTGTACCTGACTAAAGTTCACACTGTTGTTGCCACAGTCACTGAAGTTGTTGTAGCCACCGAGGTTGTTACGGTATTCGTTGACGGTCCAACATTCACACCAATCATTAGCTAATTTAGTACTTCGTCGCCACTACTCAAGACATTGATTGTTTCATAACTGCATTGCATTATTTTCATTACTGCTATTTTGTTCACATCTGCTTAATTATTTATTGCATATTCACTTCTTTATTTATTGTTGAAACCATTCCTGTTGATTTGGTATTTTTTTGTTTTTTAGGGGTTATTAATAAGGGTATGATTTATCCAGGAGTTTAAAAAGAAAAAAGATTATAGATTGGTTTTGTATATAGATTTTACGAGCTTCCAAAAAAAAAAAAGTTTAATATTTTATTCATATCATAAATAACTCATAGTAGTCCATTAAATTTCTCTGATTAAAAAACTGATTTGATTTCATATTAATCTTGGTGCCTTGATGGGACTGTTTGTGCTAGCTTTCAATTTTCTTTTTTTCGACGGCGTTGCAACACCAACTCGAATCACACCAAATTTCTTCTTAGCATGAGACAGACTACCAGCATGTTTTTCTTCTCCCTCTTCGTCCTTTCCAGTTTTATCCATCAACTCAATCTCATCGCCTTTGCTCTTATTATGGTCAACATGATCTTCTTCATCATAAATGATCTTACGTCTCTTTGGTGATAAAGATCTGTTTATGGCACTGGACTGAGTTGGCTCTAAATCATCATAATTAACGAAATCGGAGTTTCGCTGTTGAATTTGATTGGGTATTGTTTCCTCTTTGGTTCTTGGAGCAGTGCTGCACCTATTACTCAATTGCCATACCATATGGTCATTGAGTGAGTTTTCAATACTCTGCCATATATTTTCATCCACTTCCAATTTTTCATAAACCTTATTAAAGTCAAATTTCAACAATGATTTTCTTAAAGTACTAGAACTGGGGAAGATCCTTTCTAATGGTTTGTTATTCTCTACCCTTGTTGTAAAATCAGCATTATCATCTTCTAAACTGCTATTGTAGGAATTGTTTAATTCTAAAAAATTTTCAAGTAAGGTTTGAATTATACGATCTTTCTTACTGATCACCTTGCGTAACTGTTGATTAATCTTGTAATGAACATTAATAGAATTAAATAACTGAAATTTCATCAGAATATCTATTTTTTCAACATCTTGTTGTCTTGACAGAGTAAAACTCCATCTCAACTTCTCTTGAGATAATCTCATCGTTAATAAGCTTGGAACAGAATCATCATCATCATCATCATCATCTTTGATTTCTTTCAATTGAATCCCTTCTCGTTTATTTACAAGTCGTTGCAATAATTGTAGGAACTCTGCTATCTTACTCTTCTGGATTATATCAATACCATTGTCTTCTAATTTGGTCAATAATTTTGTTTTATTCACAGATTCAATCCAAAAGTTTGTTGAGAGATCAGTGATTGTGAACTTATATGATTGATCATCTGAATTTACTAAAAGCCCAAACAAATAGTTCTTTGTGGATTTTTCACCAACTTGCACTTCAATAGGATTCCAAATACTCGGCAATTCCATTTCAACCTCGACTGTTTTTATCAGAAAAATTGTGTTCTTTTAGAAAACTGTTTGTTGTTGTTTTTGTTTGTTTTTCTGTTTATCTTTTACGCGCATGGGTATAACGATTGCTAAAAATAAGTGTCAGGTATATACTATAAATATGTTCATGTGCTCTTTTCATTCGAAGACTTTTCATTCATTTCTGCTCTTGGGACACGCTCTTCAACCAATATATCCCTCAATTTGTCCTTGATCATCTTTTGTGTGTGATCCAACATAGTCATCGATAACTGCATCATTGGCCCTAACATTTGCAAGTTATAAGCAACATACAATCCCAGCAGCGTTATCAACAATAGTGTAAATAAAAGTGGACTTCTCAAAACAGCCAATAATTCATTCCAACCAAGTATTAACAATAACACATAAAAATATAATGGAATTGAAGTTCTGGAGTGAACAATTGACCTCTTGGCGTCGGTGTATATCAAGTCAATCTGTTTTTTATATTTTGTTATGATGGATTGTTCCTGTTTGGGTGATAAAAGATGAGCAAAAAAATGTTCATCATCATCATCATCATCATCATCCTGGTCAATGTCCACATCTGGTAAAATCTCGACATTCGATGACAATTTGGCAATAGCAAAAATCGGCAACAACTCCAAAGTCTTAGACCTTGCTATCGTGAAGGAGCTATCAATCTCTGTTGCCGACTCCCACACCTTCGGTAACCCGTTTTCATCATAACGAAAGAATTCATCAAATTTATTCTTCAAAATATTAAGGACATTATCTTCTGTAGAGAAATCGTGAATGATTTGGCCAAAGGAAACCCAACATCCTTTTAAAATGTCTTGATATGTACTAGCGTTCAACTCTGGTGATAACTCCAACTCAAAATCACATAAGCCATTTTTCTTGTATTTACTAACCAACGAATCAACCAAATTATGGAACTCCTCCAAAATCTTATCCCAACTATTTTCAGATGGCTCCGATAAATTATCATAAACAATATCTTTTAAACTACTGTTGAATTTTTTCAAGATTTTGTTAACCACTGACTTTAACTCTCCCTCCTTTTCCTTATTTGCGAGTTCAGTCAATTTTTCCGACAATTCTAGGATTTCCTTCTCATTGTCAAATACTTCAACTCCATCACTATTTTTGATTGACAAATATTTGGACTCTTCTTTGAAGAATGTTAAGGAGTCATTGAAAGCAATCTGTAACATGCTTGAGAAATTCAAGCCTTTCAGTTTTCGATTGCTATTGACAGATTCACCGAACTTCAGAAGTGCCTGTTTACTAAGTGATGAAAGAATGATACTATGCAAATCTTTGATTTGTGTATCGAGCTTTTGTACTAGTAAATTTCTTCTTTGGATAAACACAGTTTTCGTATAACGGGAAGCATTCAGATCATAACTTTGCAATGCCTCAGTTCTTAATTTTTCAATTTCATCGCCTAAATCTCTCAAATTTTGAGATTCTGATATTTCAATCTTTTGAAATTTCTCATCAAAACTCACATAGGAATCATTCGCAATCTCGTCACATCTGAATCTTGCCACCAAGATTTGTTGCGTTGGCAAATCTAAATCTTTATTCAACTCGATTTGCTCCCATACATTTTGAGCGTATATTGACCAACCATCTATTGGAACGTGACGGTGATATTCTTTCTTGAACAACTGATCCTTATCCAAAAACTTGTCACCCAAGTCGGCAATCTTTTCCAAGAATTTATCGCCTTGTAACACCTTATGAGGCAATGCCCAGAATTTCAAATCAAAGAAATCTGATATATGGGAATCTTCTGTACCCACGGGCTTATTCAACTGGGACCATATCTTGTTTAAATCTTCAGTCAAAGTCGTAGATAAATTTTCCAAAGGAGTGACTCCAATATGATCCCTAATCACAAACAATAAGCATGATTTTTGTCTGTTCTGAGCGAACAATGCCAAATTCACTTCAAAAACAGTTTTCAAAAGTCCCATGTTAGCACCTTGGTATAGACCAACCTGATGCTCCCATATGTTCACAATCAAGACTTCAGATGTAGATAAAGCAAACAAGGCGGACTTTCTTTCGAAATCCTGATCCTCACCCCTCTCACGACCATCTGTTCCTTCCACATCCATCACAAAGATATTACCGTTGGCGGTCGATTCTAAATCAGTAGTACGAGACACCTGATCTGCATGAGCTAACCAAATACCCTTTGTTGTTTGCTGACGCTGATTTTCATTCATGACGTCAAATCTAGTTCCAAATAAATGATTCAACAACGTTGATTTACCAGTAGATTGAGATCCAAAAACCGACACAATGTGATATTTCAAACCGGAATCATCCTCCTTCTGGTAATATTTAGATAAGTATGGTAAGAGATGACTATTGAAAGTCTTGTTCTCATCAATTACTTGTATGGAGTCGTTATCCAAATTCATGATGACCAATGGTTGTTGTTGTTGTTGTTGTTGTTGTTTTCCTTTGCTTTGATTGATTTCAACTTATAGATTATATTTCCGCGTGTGTTTAATATTGATTTTGAATAATTGTTGGTTGTTAGGTGCACGACGACAAGTGGTGGAAGAAAGAATGTGAAAGAAAAGAGCGTAAAACACAACAGTTGTAGCTAACTATCACAAGATTTGATAAAATAGAAGTAGATTATGAGCTCTACAACGGCAAACACCAAGTTGCAGAAGACTTTGAAGAGATTCAATGTCAAGATAGCCGAAGGTTCTTACTATGAAGCGCTTTTGACCTTACAAACGATTGTGAATAGATACATTCCAGCTAAAAATTATACAGATGCCATTGAGTTATTATACCATGCTGCTATGACATTGTTGGATCACAAACAAATATCTTCCGCCTATGATGCAACAATGAGAATTGTTGAAATCTTCAAGTTGCAGAACCTGGACTACGAATTGTATAAAGAGTCGCAACTACCTAAGTTGTTGCAGTTACTTAATAAGTTCCCAAATGATGACCCAAGTTTGAAGGCTTTATCGAAGGAAACCATTACATATTCAATAAGTAAAAGTCCGTATAAGTTGGGTGATCCACTGTTAAATTTTTTATTCGCCGAAAAGTTTCTTTTGAGTGGTAACTCAGGTAATTATGATAACGTGGAAAGCTTATTGGTCTTGAGTGGTAATAATACTAATGCCTTGGAGTTGTATGTCGAATTCTTATGCCAATTGCACTCAAGCAGTCCAGAAAGCTTTCCTCCTGCTTCATTGATAGGTAGATTAGTGATAAATTACCTATACGTTGGTAATATCAAATTTGCCTCAGAAGGATTTAAACAACTGATACTGAAATTTCAGTTTAATGGTTATCAAGAATATAAGGAATTGATTATCTTTGATGATGCCAATTTAAAGTTGTTGAACTTTTTTCAATTGTTGCTTCAAACTGTGAGAAAATCAAATAATGAAATGGCCTCTGTATACAAAACCTTGCTTAATAGATACAAACTGGATTTGGAAGAACAGAATTTACTTCCTCAGGTTGATTACGTTGGACTGATGTATTTCAATGTCACAATCATGCAAAAACAGAATAATCTGATGCTGAATTTGTTGAGTGGGTTCTTGGGTGGCGGTAACCAGTAAGATATAGGAATATTAATATAAATATATAAGGTAGGACTAACTCGTAATGCATGATCCAGCACGTACATACAACGAAGAAGAAATAAACGAGTAGAAATAAAAACTAGTATTCATCTTTTTTAACTTGGTGATCTACAAGGGTACCCTTTTCTCCAAAGTCTGGATGAACAACATCCTTTCTTATTGAACTGAGCCCTAACGCCTCGAGCAACTCAGGCCTTTTCGATTTCAACAACTCATGTTTAGCTTCAGAGTAAGTACACCATCTTCGTTGTCTTTTGCTGCTTTCAGGCCACTCATTGCTCAATTCATCCACAATCATCTCATAAATATGAAACTCAGATCTAGGGATCTCATCGCCATCTATTGTTAAATCAATTTTTGAATCATTAGATCTATTGACAAATCTGTGATCTGGCATGACATCTAACTTTTTGATTATTCTTCCAGTGGCCCCTGCTTCTTCCCAGGTTTCCCTCTCCGCTGCCTTCGAGAAATCATCTTTTTCATCATTTTCAACGCCACCCTTAGGTATTATCCAACGATCTTGGTGTTTGGATGAACTTATCATTATCACTTTAGATTTGTCTTCATTCAATGGTATACATCCTGCAACGACTCGTGCACCTGAGGTTTCGGAATAAACCTGATTCTCTCTGCCTTCCCTGGCAACTTTAGTTTTAATGAACTGCATCAACTGATATCGAGCTGTAAATCCAACTCTCATTCAAGAGACTGACTGCTCTTCTTCGAGGTTTTGAAATTAAAAAAAATTACTTATAAAAAAAAACATACACGAACTAAGCAGCAGGCACATACCCCATTAAACAAGATAAAACTTGTAATAATGGGTAATTTGACAGATTCTCAAATCTCAGATCGAATAGCATCTTTTCGAAGAAAGGATTATACTGACTATTTACAGTTACGTCAATTGCAACAAACAGATAGCTCTGACTCGAGCGATAATGATTCCGAGTCTAACGATAGTGATAGTGATGAAGAGGATGAGGATGAATACTCCACATTCCCTATAACACACGAGTTTGCAATAACAGTGGGTAATCAAAAGATAACATCATTGGCTTTGAACAAAAATTCTGTGGAATTTGTGGTGGGGTCCCAAGATTCAACCGTGAGATTTTTCAATTACAATCAATTACAATTGAATAGAACTAAACCCTTTTACGAGGAGTATCCTTTTACCGAAGATATTAACTTGTCGGAGTTTGGAACTACCTCACAGTCAGGAAACTATATGATCAAGAAGATTGTCAATGATAGAGTTAACGATAACTTTTTAGTAATACCGAACCACTCTATCTTTAAGGTCTTGGATTCCCAAGGACAAGAAATTTGGAAATCTTCAAGAGGTGACACTTATCTCCAGGACTATAGTCTAACAAAGGGACACGTGAATACCATCCAAGACGGTATATTTTGTGGGGATGAAGTGATAACATGTGGAAGTGATGCGACTATCAGAAAGTGGAGTTTGCAGAAAGAGAAGCAAGAGTCAGTTACTTTCTTCAGAGAGCTTAAAAGATCGAGGGATACGGTTGATAATATTGCAACTTGTGGAAATAATGACAAAATGCTTATCAGCGCTGATTCTAAAGGCAGAATTTCTATTTTTGATACCAAAAATTTGAATAAATCGACCAATCATGTCGATTCGGATTCCAAAATGTTATCCTTGGTGGTGAACGAGTTTAATAAAAATCAAATAATAACTCGGTCAAAAGATGATAAAATCAATGTATATGATTTGAGGAAGTTTGATTCCCCAACAGTATCCAGAGATGCCTTTCACCATACGAATGAGTTTCAAAACCTTCAAATATCGAGTAATGGATCGTGTCTCATTGGATCCACTATAAATGAGTCGAAGGGCTTCCAGCTTGAAATCATACAATTGCTTGACTTATCAACAAAATTTTCCCTAAACTTGGCTCATGAACCCACTTGTGTGAAGTGGGATTATAATATAGATCAGATCTTGCTAGGTGATATCCAAGGAAATGTGTCAACCCTATTCTCCCAGAATTCCAAGAAAGGAATAAAATTAATCTTTAACAAGCCCGCAGGGAAGAGGGTGCTCGAAGAAGATGAATTGGATGATATCGCATCAATTAGAAATAGTTCTTTGAACTCGGAGCAATTAAAGAAAGTTCACAAAAGCAAAACGCAATCGGGTAATGATTCTTTTGTTTCTAAAGTCCCTACAGTTCAAAAAAATACTAAGAAGAAAGACATTAATGTCTTTGGCAAATCAACTATCAGATAATTTTGAATTTTGTCCATTCATTTCAATTAATGCATATCCAACCAGCTTATGTCAAAGTTTATTCAACTAACTCAAATGTCTGAAAGGAACGACACGGTAATTTTATTTTCCGTGCATATATAATCTTTAAAAACTTTGGTCATTTTACTGCTATGTTATTTATATTTATATTTCTAGTCTCCATTCATCTCTTAGAAAACGCTAAAGAATATATTGGAACATGGAGCAGTTTTGAATTGGAAATATATCTTACAGCAAACTATTATAATTTTAATCGGCGCTCCACTAATCCGCATTCGTAAGTAAGGAGTACTCCAAACAGAATGAAAAGCTATTACTATTACTAGTCTTATTGCAACCTTTAAGATGCCATGAAGAACAGTGAGTCATAACACTCTTTATAAGTTCCTAAAAGCATTCTAAGTATAAAGAATTATGCAGTATTCTATTCTATGAAGGGACTTTCAAAGTCAGAAGCACGAAGCAAAAAAACATTGCAATTTAAGAGGTCAAGTATTGGGCACAACTGCGAATGCCACTTTTTAGATAATAACAACGATAATATCAGTAGTAAAATTTATGAAAAGAAACATATATAATATCAATTCTATTTTTTTTATTTTCCCTTATTGAGAGGCGTTTACCTGATCTTGAAAGTTACCCAAAGTACCAGAAGACAATGGAGTGAAGACCAGAGATTTAGATGGTTTGGTCAACCTCCAAAATTCATCAGTATCATTAGGAGATCCAAACCCACCACCTCCCGGTGTTAAAACTTTCAAGATATCCCCCTTCTTCATTTCAATCTCGGCCAAAGATGGTAACTGAATCCATTGGATGAAGCCATTACCTCTATTTCTACCTAGGTAATTCTCACCTTTTTTACCATTTCCACCACCATAAACCCCCCAAGGTTCATAAACTCTTCTCTGGGTAACCAAAGACAAATGAACAGGTGAGTTAAATTGAATTTCCCTGATGAGACCATTTCCACCATTAAATTTGCCAACTCCACCACTGTTTTCACGCACGCAATATTGTAATAATAAACAAGGATAACGTAATTCCAAAACCTCGGGATCTGTAATCTTTGTATTAGTCATATTTGTTTGAGTACCCGAGAATCCATGAAATCCAAATCTTTCACCATTCCTCTCGAGTATACCAGCACAATTACCTTGTCCAATTGTTTCTGTATAACCAAACCCTTTAATCATCTCTCCTTTTTCGTTTTCACCACCAGTTCCAAAATTCAAACCATTCATACAACCACCAGTAGCAGAGGTGATCCCGAAGGCCTTGAAAATACAGTCAGTTATTCTTTGAGAAGTCATACCATTACCTGCACAAACAGCGGCATATGGTGAAGGATTGATCAAACTGTTTTCTGGAATAATCAAGGTACATGGATCCAAGCAACCTTGGTTCAAGGGGATCTCTGTGTCGACTAAACATCTCAATGCATAAATGACAGCGGAAAATGTCACTGACCTTGGAGCATTCAAATTACTGTACGATTCTGGAGATGTACCAGTGAAGTCGAATATGGCGCTTCCACTTTCTTCATCTATGCTAATGGTAACTTTGATCTTCGTACCATCATCCATGAAGTCCTCAGCTACCAATGGCAAACGATGTTTTTGCTCAACCGCAAACTTCTTCAAGTACTCTCTGACAGCCAACTCCGCTGTTCTCTTGACATTCCTCATGTAGAACAAAACTGTCTCACTACCATACTCGTTGAATAAGTCTTTTAACAAATTGATACCTCTTTGATTGGAAGCGATTTGAGCTTTCAAGTCTGCAATATTGTCATCGATATTTCTCGTACCCGATACACCATGGGACTTTGGAACTTCAACAAAATGTTTTTGCAAACCAGCATAATCAAATTCACCATTATGGACAAGCTTCCAAGTTTCAATATTGACACCTTCTTCAAAAATATCCCTAGCATAAGAAGATGAAGAACCAGGAGCTGAACCACCGATCTCCGAGTGATGAGCTCTAGCTGCAACAACGAATTGTATTTTGCCTTCATGGAAAACAGGAGAGACAACAGTGATATCTGGTAAATGTGTTCCACCAACAGTTGGAGAATTAGTACACAAGATATCCCCATCTTTCAACTCATCTCCCCAAAAGTCCAATTGATATTTGATGGCAGCAGACATGGAACCAAGATGGACAGGAACATTTGGAGCATTAGCTGTCAAGTTACCTTGATTATCAAACAAGGCGCAAGAATAATCCATTCTTTCCTTAATATTAGCAGACACAGAAATCTTTTGTAATGTTCTTGACATATCATCTGCAATAGACATGAACCTGTTAGCAAAGATGGCAAGTTGTATAGGATCAACGTAGTCGGTACTGATATTGCTCTTGGCCTCAACCTTGACATCAATCATAACATGCCTTGGCAAAATAGTTGCAGTTGAATCTGGTGTGATAAGTAAAGTTTGAGTAGCATCTAAGATAAGAGCTGGACCCTTAATAACAGACCCAACTTCCAAATCACTCAAAAAAAATACCTTTGAATCTAACACTCCTTCTTCAAAGACAATTTGAGTGATTTTCTTCACTGCTGAATCTTTGACATTAACTTTTTTGACTGAATCAAAGTCTTTGTATGGAGAACGCTCAATTAACGAGTTAGACGCACTACCAACACTCCTAACACGAATATCTGATACCAAAACATCCCTATCTGCATCGTTAAAAGCAAACTCTCTTTCATGCGTGCTGTAAAAATTTGATAAGAAGTCATTATCTTCAGGTTGAGCAATCATAATTCTTGTATTAGAGCCCTTGTAACCCATATTGAAATATACCTTGCTATTAATAGTTTCTGAACGAACACCTTGTGAAAGCAACACATGTCTTGAGCGTTGAACCAACTTCAAACATTCTTTGAGAAGAGAGTCTCTTGAGCTCTCCGAATAAACGGTAGATACTGGTTCCTGCTTCTCATCAACTAACTCTGCCAAAGCTATACCATAAGCCGATAAGATAGATGAATGATGATGAATAATTACCTTGTCTATCTTTAATACTTTGGCAATTGAAGTGGCATGTTGCCCACCAGCACCCCCAAAAGATGCTAAAGCATGCTTTTGAATATCATGACCTTTGGCTTCGGTTAAATCTCTAATCGGCTTCGCCATTTGAAAGTTGGCAACTTTCAAAAAACCCAAAGCAATTTCCTGAGCTGATTTGGGAAAGCCTTCTGTATCACGGTTGATAATCTCAGCTAATTCCTCAAATTTTTGTTTGGTTATCTCAAAATCTAAAGCTTCGTCTTCATTTGGTCCAAATATCTTGGGGAAATATTCAGGTATAATTCTACCAGTAAATAAATTTGCGTCGGTAATAGTTAAGGGACCCCCTTTTCTATAACAAGCGGGACCTGGATGAGCACTTGCAGATTCTGGGCCAACAGCGAAAATACCATTTTTGTATGATAAAATGGATCCCCCTCCAGCAGCGACAGTATTGATATCCAATTGTGGTGCCGCAATTTTAATACCGGCTGTGATGCTCTCAAATGAAAATTCAAACTCACCAGCATATCTTGATGCATCCGTGGAAGTACCTCCCATATCGAAACCTATAACTGGGATTTTGTTATCAGGATCGTAACAAGTCTTTGCTTCACCAACAACACCACCAGCTGGTCCTGAAAGTAATGATTTTAAGCCTGTGAAGTTCCTCCAAGAACATAATCCACCATCGGACTGCATAAACTCTACTCTAGTATGTTTCTCAAAGTCTTCTTTGAAACCATTCAAAAAGTTTGCAATATAATCCTTGACAATTGGTGTAAGATAGGCGTCGGCAACAGTTGATTGCCCACGGGTTACTGCTTTCAAAACTGGTAAGATTTCATGGGATAAAGAAATGTTTTTGAATCCAAGTTTTTGTGCGATCAAACCTGCTTCCTTCTCATGTTTCTGGTAATTGAAACCGTGAATGAACACGACAGCAATTGAATCAATCCCCGAGGACTTCAAGAGCATGAGATCTTCTTCTAATTTTTCGGAATTGAGAGGTTTTAAGATTTCAAAAACTTCCTTGGTCTCACCAAGTACGAATCTCTCATTATCCACTAAATCCATAGCATCATATCCAGTTGGATCAACAGTGAATGCAGGCATGGTAACTCTTTCTTCTGCCTCAACCACCTTCTCAAAAAGAACTCCTGGCTTTACTATATTCAAAGCAAACAAGTCCGGACGCGACTGATCACCTATATGTAAAAGATCCTTAAAGCCTTCAGTTGTGATCAAAGCACAACGGGCACCTTTTCTCTCTAACAAAGCATTAGTAGCTACCGTAGTACCAAGACGGATTGATGAAATAGGAGAAGTGTCAAGAGGTTCACCTCTAGGTATTTTCCTTTCGGTGACTTTCTCAAGAACCCTTCTTATACCTTCAATATTGGCATCATTATAATTATTTGGATCTACTGATAAAAGTTTGAAAGCTTCTTCATGATCGCCAACCTTGAATAGAACATCTGTGAAGGTTCCCCCTCTATCTATTGCAATGGATACCTTTTCCTCTATAATTGTCATGTTGTCCTTCCTTGTTTAGTTGACTTTCAATATTAAGATTTCCTCAAGTATCTTCAAGAGCTTCTGGTGAAGGATTTATACATTTTGCTATCTTCAAGTATCCATCAACTCTTCACATTGGCACCCAAGAATCTCTACCTTTCTGTACAGGTATAGACGAGCCTTAGTAGTGGGCAGTTGTAGACGATGTCCCTTTTGAGTTCATCGAGAGAGTTTTACGCGAGATAAGGAAAAACAGAAAAACAGAAAAAGAAAAAAAGAAAAAACCAAAAAACCAAAAAAAGATTTGACTCACAGATACAGATCTCTCCTCTAAGCTCTTATCTGGGTCGGACATGCATCCCCCTTCGGTATTTTATCGGTCATTCGGTTGGATAGAGAAAAACACTTTATTAATTTAATTCCGGTATACTACCTTCCATATAAAAATAGCTAAATAATCATTCATGCCAAGCTGATCGTTTCTGCTTTTCCCTTAATCATATCTTTCCATCTAACGATATCACCACCCAAGTCCTTCTCACTCCACACACTCAAGACGACATCTTTTGCACTTTTAACACTGCTCAACTCTCTATGCTTCTCCATTTCTGTCATTGAATAGATCACAAACCACCTTTCCTCTTCATCAGTACAGACGATACCGATGATAAAGATGGGCCATAATAACGATACGTAACACCCTGGGAGGGTTTCATGTAATTGCATAATCTTTTTGATGTACCCTTTCGCCTTCTTGAGAGCAGAATTGATATTGGCTGTCGTCTTGTGGTAAAATTGAAATTCCAATTGAATTCTAGCAAACAAATATATCAAAGCAGCTAGCTTTTTAATTTCTGCTATTGTCTCGATATGAAGTGCTGACTCGTCACCTTCTTCCATCATAGGTAGTTGCTGGGATAAACTTAAAAGTGAATGTTCCAAGTGATCATATTGACTAAGTATCTCTCTTTCTAGTCCTTCCCGTCCAGCGGGAGGTTCCATTTCCAAATCTTCAAAGCATTTTCCAAGAACTGAAATCCTGTGAACTAAACTAATCAAGAATGGTGAACAACCCAAGACTAAATCAATCTTTGTATCATCATCATTCTTCAAGGTTTCAATACAAGGGTCATCATTGATTGGTCTCATTGAATGTTGACTTGAATCGTACACCCAAGCAGTTTCCGCCATTACCTCATGAGAAATGAAATATCGCACAAAAAACCTCCCAATGGGGCTCAAATTATTTTGAATACAAGAGTTCTTTAAAAACTGTTTTGCTCCATTTAAGTGAATTAACCATGAACTACTACAACTTGCTGATATTTCAGTAAAACATAACATGACCATAGTTGCAAGTATATCATCCCAATCAGTCTCATCCTCTGATTGTTTACGAACAATGATTTGTGGAAGCTCTCTTAAGACCTCAAAAGAATACTTTTTTGCAGTTTCCTCAAACTGCTTCTGACCAAGCAAAACTAACTGTTTCGCACTAGTTGCAACCAAGGCTTTCATCACTAACCGTGATCTCAGGGCTAAAGGTACAATCAAGTATAAGTACGGGTTTAACTCTGGCGAGATCATTGACTTGGAAATTTCTCTCGACAAAAGATTAGTATGATTTTTCTTAGCCTTTGGAAAGCACACACAGTACGGACAAATAGATTCAATAAAATAAGCAATTAGACTTTCCTCAAGAGCATTCATGACAGGTTGAGAACCCAATGGATCATGGCTCAAGACAAGTGGTGGAATCAAAGACTGATGCGCAAAGGCGTCTTCTAAATTTAGTAACGGTGATGATAACTGAGATAGATGAGGAGAAGAAAATGACTGCAGAAATATATCATCTATTTTCCATGTAGATTCTTGGTTAAACCCACAAATATTTGGTCCCTTCTCCTGGGACGAAAACATTTTTGGAATAGAGTTTGAATAAAAAGGTATCAATTTTCCACTTGAACTGTTGTGAATAATACTAGCATCTAAAACCAAGCTATCCAAATCAACAAACTCCTCATATGATGCACTTTTGACCGATGTCGATTTTGAAATAGCCCCAAGATGATTGGGTGGATGTGACGGTGACTTATTGATGGAATCAATCAATGCTTCTTGATTTTCTGAAGTATCCATGGTGGTTTCGCTTACCCTGGCATTTTGCAACGATTTAGGTTTCAGCAAGTTCTCCTTGTTTCCTATATCATATATTTTTGAAAAATCCTCATATGTGGAGGTCACGAACAAATAAGTTCCTCTCTTTGCCGTGATATCGACAAAGGCTGTCATATCGTGCTCTAAACTTTCATCCCTGCTCTCAAGTTGATGATCATATGGTTGTCGTCTTCTCTGTCTTGCTTCATAAGAGCGACCAAAAGTTACCCCTCTTTGTCTTGCATCATCTTCCCATCGTAGAACGTTTTCGTACTTACAGTCAAGTTTTAAACGTTCACATTTATTGCACTTTGGGTGTGTTTCTTGTTCAGATGTTAATATGTGTTATCTTCTATCTTCCACTCATAAGGTACTATTTTATGAATAATATATCAACTCACCATCACACTTTACTCTTCTTCTCTTGCATGAAACACATCCTAGTCTACTTCTGGGCACAAAAGCCTTTATTTTACCCATTACGGTATTGAATATAGGAGATAATGATACCGATATCTATATCTAATTATTTTTTGTCTTCTCAAATAAAAAGTTCAGCGATAAAGCAAAAACGGTGATAAGCAAAAAAATCTAGTTTTTCTCCAGAATAAGATGAGAGGCTGATATGTGATTAATTGTTTGAAAACAATATGAACTTAAGGACAACTTGTTGACAGTTTCAATAAAAGAACAAAAATGTGGAGACTGGATCTCTATGCACGGCTATTAGAAGACAAACTCTTTTGCAATATTTTCGAAATTGGTTTAACACGCACACAGTAAAAAAATGGCAGGTAGAGACGATCACTTCAATCGGAAGGTGTAGACGATAATGTTCTTTTTTACCCTGAGATTCAGATTTAAGCAGATCATGCGATGAACTCTGTATCAGGTGTAAAATGGGTCGACCACCTATCATTGAATCCGGATTGTCACCATAAATAGGGTCTTAATTCACCCATCCCATTGGGAACATATATATCATTATCATAGGATAAATTGCCAAAAGCTCGGTAATCAAGTTACATAAGATGAACCCAGAAGATCACATTTTAATCGTCGGCGCAGGAACATTTGGTTTGTCCACAGCGATTGAGTTGCTTCGTAAAGGTCATAAATCATTGACTATACTAGATCCGTATCCTATCCCTTCACCTTTATCAGCTGGTAATGATGTCAATAAGATATTCCAATCCACTCTTTCAGACAAGTTTGATTCTGATCTAGCATTGAAGTCATTGGAGAAATGGAGAAACGACCCTTTGTACAAGCCTGCTTTCCACGAGACTGGGATTATATATGCTGGTACGGGTGCAGAAGCAATTGAAGAAATTAAGATCAGGAAAAAGGCTTTGATAGAGACAGGAAAAGATATCGAGGAACTCAATTGCCCAGCAGATTTCGCAAGACTTATCGAAAAAGGAGCAGATACAATCACCTTGAAAAATCTAAACTTAGACGATAATGACAGCCGATTTAAAGATTGGAAGGGTTATCATCAAAAGTCTGATTGTGGCTGGACATTTGCCAGCTTAGCGTTGAGAAACGTTGCTGAAGAGTGTATCAGCCTTGGTGCAAAAATTGTTGTCGACAGCGCTGACACATTGATGTACGATGCTTATGGTTCCTGTTTAGGAGTAAAGACATATTCCGGCCAGTTAATTTACGCTACTAAGACAGTTATATGTGCCGGTGCGAGCTCTGTTAAGCTTCTTGATTTCAAAAATCAACTTTTGGCAAAATGTTGGACGGTGGGACACATAAAACTTTCAAATGATGAGTGCAAACTGTTGAAAGACTCACCAGTAGTGTTAAATCTTGATGAAGGCTTCTTTTTTGAGCCAGATAAAAACAACGAACTAAAATTTTGCAATGAATTTCCTGGCTATATTAATATGGAAAAAATCAGTTCAAACAAAGATCCTGTTTCTGTGCCAATGTATAGGTGGGAGATACCAAAGGAGGCTGAATTACAAATGAGACTTTTTCTTAAACAAGTCTTCCCTTTTATATCTGAAAGGCCTTTTTCAGTCAGTAAGATCTGTTGGTGCACAGATACTCATGATAGGCGGTTTCTTTTCGGTGAACATCCTGATATCAAAGGATTGATCTTGGGTACAGGTGACTCTGGAAAGGGGTTCAAATATATGCCTGTGGTAGGTGAGTACATATCAGAAATTGTCTTGAAAGGGTCAGATGCATTAGGCGAAGAGAAGAAGAAGCTCTGGGGTTGGAGACCATCGGGGTCGGTTAATAGAGATGTGTATGCCTTGCAAGGAAGATTCGGTGGTAGTAACAAAATCAAAGATATGAAGGAGATTTTGGATTGGACTGATGGAAGATCCTAAATCTTCTGTCTTTTAAACTACCTATAATTTTAGCATGTGTTAAGTTTAAAAAAAGGTACCTTTTCTTCGATATCAATATCGATCGATTCAAATAAAAACTCTCATAATAATTTATTAACTCCTAACATTTAAATAATAATACTGTAAAAGTAATTGCAAGCATATTCTTATATAATATTCTGTATCATCTTCGTCGTGTCTTGAACTAAATAAAAGCCTTTTTAAGAAACCGAAAAGCTTGCCTTTCGGTTTTCTCTTGGCATTTCCGACCTGTGACGCGCTTCGTCTGGAGCTGCTTAGAGCTATCGTTTCCTCGTCTACAATATCCCGCGCTGGTAGATAAAAGCGATTTGAACAAAATTGTTGATACGAACGAACGTCATGATAGTGATGAGAGGATGATATTTGAAAAAAGCTTTTTAAAACAAGCCGGTATGCGAAGCTTTTTCAGTTGATAGTTTCTTGGCCTGCTGCTCGTATTTGTCCCCCGAATCTAATCATTTCCAGGAAACTGATAAGGGTAAGTTAATAGCTTATCTTTAGCCTATTCACATCAGAAGACCTTGGTATATATTGCTTTGCTTCGCATCATAAGTTTAAATTAATTTACAAATTTCAACATCAGACTTACTTGATTTCCTCACTGACATCATCTCATAAACAAAAGTATGGAGTCAACACCAAGCTCAGAGTCTAAGACTCCTGGTATTTTTAAAGTCAAGTCATTAGACGATGTTAAACAAGCAAAGTTAACAGCTATAAAGAGTCAAGCAGATGATGCGGTTGTTTTTTTGTTGGATAATGATCAATATGAGCCGCTAACTGAAAGCGAACAGAGAAGGGCTATCAGAAAAACTGACTGGATTCTTTTACCGTGCCTCTTCGCTACTGCCACTATGGGTGCTGTTGATAAGGTTTCGCTTGGTACAGCAGCTATATTCGGTCTTCGTGAAGATAATCACCTTGTCGGACAACAATACTCCTGGTTAGGATCTATTCTTTTTATTGGGTCTCTTGTGGGCATGTGGCCAATGACATATCTCGTTCAAAGATATAGACCAGGAAAAGTGATTGCGATTGCTTCTTGTTTTTGGTCTATGCTTACGTTACTACAGTGTGCCTGTCACAATTTTGGTGGATTGGCAGCTTTAAGATTTTTGATGGGTATGGTAGAATGTGTTATTGTTCCAGGTTGTTCTTTGACGATTTCTGTCTTTTACCTCAAAAATGAATCGCCTCATCGTACCGCACTTGTTTTTGCTTTTGCATCTTCGGTCATCAATGGTGCCTTGTCCTCTTTGGCATCCGTGTTTGGTCACAGTATACCAACTTGGAAATATATATACATCTTGGTTGGTTGTATTTCGTTCGTTTGGTCCTGTTTTATGATTTATTTCTTGCCAGACTCTCCAATCAACGCCAAATTTTTAAACCAAAGAGAGAAGATCTTCATGGTAAAAAGAATTGCAGCCAGTTCAACTGGTGTCTCAAGCAATGCCTGGAAATGGAATCAAGTGCTTGAAGGCTTTCTTGATATTCGTTCTTATATCGTTATGTTATTCAACTTTGGTATCAATGTTCCAAATGGTGGGCTATCCACATTTTCGAGTATTATTATGAAGAACTTGGGATTCAGCTCAGTCAAGTCATCTCTTATGGGTATTCCAACTGGTGTTATAGCGTCCCTTGCTGCCTTTGGATTCACATGGCTAGGTGCTCGTTGGGTAAACCGCCGTTGCCTTCTTGCGTTCATTTCATTAATTGTTCCATTAGTTGGAGCAATTGTTTGCTACTGTGCAGCTCACTCCAACACGGCTGCACAGCTTGTTGGTTTGTATATGATGTATTTCTACTTTGCATCATATGTCGTTATCATTTCTTGTGTTCAAGCAAATACTGCTGGTAACACGAAAAAGGCAGTCACATACGGTTTAAATTACTTGGGTTACTGTGGTGGTGCCATCACCGGAACTCAAACATTTAGGTCAAATCAAGCACCAAGATATACTGGTGGTTTCATTTCCATGCTTGTTGGATATGCGGCTTGTATGGGTTTCAGTTTGTTTTATTGGTTCGTCTGTGTTATGATGAACAAGAAGAAAAGAGAAGCTATTTCAGCTGAAGAGGAATCTGATGATGATGAGACCTTTCATGTGGGAATTGAAGATGAAAAGGTCTCGGATTTGACTGATAAAGAGCAGAAACATTTTTTTTACACTACCTAGTGTTTCTATAATATTCTAGTTAACACGCTTAATCATTTTTGTTTGAAAATTTACCTTTTATTGAACTGTATTACTCCCTGTAAGAAAAATAGTTGGTTTCATTGACAAATTGGTTCTTTTGTTTCTCTAAGTACAGCGTGCGTTTCCTAAGTATAATCTTCAATACCTTATCTTCGTATTCCCTATTTTAGTGCGATACAGGGGCTGCCTTAAAATATGAGCACAATACGAAAACAGTTCGTGGACGAATCAATATCCATTTTAAGTAAATATGTGACTGTTTTTTCTTCATTTTTTACAATTTGGCTTGGAGACACTAGTCCACCCACCCTGCCTACTCTACTCAACTACTATGTTACAAAGGACGTCAATATAACAGCAGTGCTGCCATAATAACGAACCATGATATGTAAAACGTAAATTTTTGACTTTATTATTGCTGCATTTCTAATCTCTTCCAAAAGAATAGAAATTAGAGACACTAATTATACCACTACTAGAATGTATCATCTCCTTCTTAAATTCCAAACGAAACCTTTCAAACAAATAATTCAATACCAGTAATAAAATATAAATATATTCTTCCTTGGAGTTGGTTCGAAATATAGTCGATAACTTATCTCAAACGACGAGCTTCTCTTTCTGATTCCATCAAACACAAGATATCGTTTTCTCTAACTGGACCTTTGACGTTTCTGACAATAGTTCTTGATGAATCATCGATGAATTCAACTCTAACTTGGGTTACACCACCACGGGAACCGGTTCTACCTAAGACTTTAATAACTTTAGCAAGAGTAACTGGAGTTTTGGTATCCTAAAACAAAAAGAAACATGTTAGTATTGAATATTTATAGTATTATAAAGTAGTATGATATGGTAACCAAATAGCAAACACAAATGATACAACTAAACCTTTCTTCGGATTGCAATCGCAAATATATCAGTTGTTCCTTTTGTGAATATTTCCCTATCAGTGACTACTGATTCTCCTTTGTTCAATGATTACGCCTAGACTTGCTATTCGATCATAAAAAACATCCAAATTCCATCAGAACGTGCAAAAATCAGTATCCATAGGTAAGATCAGGTATCATGTTCATTCTATTGTCTCCTTCCCTTTATAACAGAATCAACATACCATTTTTATTAATTTATATTTGCTTTAATTGATGAACTGTAAAGAAAACTAGAATTACAATTTTTTCAATAATAATATATCGAAAAAAAAAATTCAAGAAATTGAAGTCTAGAAAAAAAATTTTCCCAGAAGCAGTTTGGTCGTGCCTCAAGTAAGCAAAAGTCTAGAATCGGGAAAGGGGCTACACTTACATAACTCTCTATCTATATCTATTTAAATGTATAAGTTGTTTAACTGTTATTCTGTATCCATGCTTGCAACTCCTGTTCAGAACTTGTCATCTGACTTACCAAATTTTCAATATAAGTGCCGAAAGTTTCTTTCTGTTTTTTTTGAAATTCATCCAACTCTTTAAATTTCGTGTCTAATTCGTTTTTTAGTTTCAGCTCTTTCCTAGAGATCTCATACTCGACCAATTTCATTCTATTCATCAAACTCTCAGATATCAAATTCAATCCTTTGTGTATTTGGTTATGAAAATTATTCTCTGATGGAAAAGTAAGTTGTACAATGGATAACCTTTTGTTACTCTCCTGGTGATCTTGCGAGTTCGATGTTTTTACTTCTGGATCAATTTTTAACTTTGATGTTTTTGGTTTATACCGAACTGGTGTATCTTCCACAATTTCTTGACCACATAAATCTACCCTTTCCACCCTATTGACTTCTTCTTCTAATTTTTCATCTTTCCACTTCTTTGAACTTGATTTTTTTGAGGATTTACCTTTTTTAGATTTTTTTGTAAAACTTGACCCCACTGCTACTGCTTTTCTCTTATTATTCCCTAAAAGATCTGTCTTTTGTTCAATCACTGGTTCTGGTTCATATTCACTTCTTGACTCTTGATTTGGATTTTTAATAGACTTTTCACTTTCAAGTACCTGCTGATTACTTGTGTCGAAGTCTTTTTCAATATCACTTCCCAATTCTATATTTGCCTTTTGAAGGGAATGGTCACTACTAATTTTCTTCAGATCAATTGCTTTCTGTTCCAACTTAGTGGCTCTCTTTTCCAGTAATCTTTTTGTATACTTCATGAGGGGAGGTCCAGTTTCAGCATCATCAAATCTGGTATTCTGTTGACTTGATTCGAGAGAGTCCGTTTGGGCAACCTGGATTTCTCTATTATGCGTCGTGTTTTCTCGGTCTTGGAAATGCAGAGTGATTGTGGATTCACTTGGAAGTAAATTGGTTTTGGCCTGTGGCAAAAATGATATTTCCAGCTGGACCTTTTTCTTCAGTTTGGCTTTTGTCTTTCTCTTTTTCAAAGTTGACTTGGTAGAGGGAATACCTAAAGTAGTTTGGCGTAGCTTTTCTAACTTCAGAACTTCTTGTGTCTTCTCATGTGGGAATTTAATTGTCTTTTTGACAATATTAGGTTTCCTTGTAGTTGATGTCACTACTGAATCTTCAAACAGAAGCCATATATCACTTATTGAAGGTTTAGTGGTGACTATCTCTTTCTCCTTTGGTTTAATTCTATTTTCTACCAACCCCTTAAGAGGTCCCAGCAGTTTTTGCTGTTCGGATTGTTCTTTAAAGTTCCATTCAATTTTCTTTGCTTTAATGGGATCGTCAAAACAACTGGTGACTGCTGTGAATGAGTTTTGAGCATCAAATATGCTGCTTTCTGCTGTTGTTTCCATCTCAACGGGAGCATTTTTGGTTGCATTAAAACTCTCAAATAATTGTGTGATAGGTCTCCCTTTTGGTTTATCAGTCAGGACTTTTGATGGGATAATGATTGAGTCCTGTATTTCCATTATTGATGATATTGCATCTATGTCTTCTATTTGATCATTAGTCATGGTATGTTCGTTATTCATGCTCGTTTCCGGGGTAAAATTTGAAAAAGTATCAACATTTAATTGCATTCTTGGTGCGGATATCTTTTTCATTCTGAGTGCATCCATTTTATTATATGACTAAATAGTGAGATTGTTGAGTTAGTGATTGTTTATTTCTAAGAGTGATTGTATTTTAATGGTTTATTAATTTAAGGATAAATATAATATATGATCCCTAAATTAAATTGAAATCAAGAACACTAGATGATTTTTCAAGTAAATCTGTCAAACTAAAGAGTTTCAGCTTACACGCTATAGATTTCAAAAATAGTATTCAGGTATTAGACTGGCCTAACTGAGAAAGGACCAAAAGATCTAAATATCATGGGATAACCACCCCTTTCCTTTTGTTTATCCAATTATCCATATATGAGCTGAAAACATTTTGATCTAAAGATACCCGATAGAAATGTAGATTTGGCAGATTTTTTTTTTGTTTTTTTTTGGAATGAGTCTGATTTAGGAACCGAGTACAAAGACGGAATGGGCGATGAGTAAAAAAAAACACACAGATAAAAATTTGGATGCTTATCTCTGAAGTATATAGAACTGAAAAGTAAAGAAGAATAACATGTCAGACATTACTGAAGAAGAGTTATCTCAGCTCTTCTCCCAAATTGGATTTGAAGATTCAAAGATCAAAGAGATTTTGAAGAACAAGAAAGTTTCGAAGTCGTTGAAGGATGTTATTGAGGATTGTCAAGTATCAGAGACATTGGACAAATCCAAAACAGCATTGTTACATAACTTGGCTACTTTGATCAAAGGTGAAGATTTACCAAAGAGAGAATTGATCAGTAAAGAAATAGTTGAAGGTAAATTGAAGACCAATTTACAAGTTTCAGCAGCCACTAAGTATGTCAAAAGCGCAGGAAGTGATGCAAATGTTGCTGATTTAGAAAAGCAATCAGGTGTTGGCGTAGAGGTTACACCAGAACAGGTTAAGGAAGAAGTTGCCAAGTACTTTGAGGCAAACAAGGAGTCAATCTTGGAACAAAGGTACAAAGCTGTTCCTTCGCTAATGGGAGAGATTAAGAAACTAGAGAACTTGACATGGGCAGAGCCAAAGTTGTTCAAACCTATTATTGATGAACAGGTTTTGAAATACCTTGGACCGAAGGATGAGAGAGATTTAGTGAAGGATAAGAAGAAGAAACCAGCATCTTCTGCTTCAGAAAAGAAGAAAGATTCAAGTAAAGCCAACGGTGGCGAAGTGAAACAAAGATCGATGTTTTCTGAAGGTTTCCTTGGTGAATTACACAAACCTGGAGAAAATCCACAGCTGTACCCTGAGTTGATGAAAAAACATTTAGAATTCACTAAAGGTAAGGTGTTTACCAGATTCCCACCTGAACCAAATGGATATTTACATATTGGACATTCCAAAGCCATTATGGTCAATTTTGGATTTGCCAAATTCCACGGTGGTAATTGTTATTTGAGATATGATGATACCAATCCAGAAGCTGAAGAGGAAAGATATTTTGTATCTATCAAGAAAATGATTGAATGGTTAGGTTTCGAACCTTGGAAAATTACCTATTCATCTGATTATTTCGATCAGTTGTATGAATTAGCAGAGAAATTAATTGAGGTTGATAAAGGTTATGTATGCCACTGTACTCCTGAAGAAGTCAAACAACAAAGAGGTTTGAAAGAAGATGGTACACTAGGAGGTGAGAGATTTGCATGTGAGCATCGTAGCAGATCAGTGGAGGAAAACTTGAGAGAATTTAGAAGAATGAAAAATGGTGAATATGACGTTGGTAAAGCCACTTTGAGAATGAAACAAGATTTGACTTCTCCATCACCACAGATGTGGGACCTTGTTGCATATAGAGTATTAAATGCTCCACATCATAGAACTGGTGACAAATGGAAGATCTATCCAACTTATGATTTTACTCATTGTTTGGTTGATAGTATGGAGAATATTTCTCACTCATTATGTACAACAGAATTTTATTTATCCAGAGAGAGTTATGAATGGTTATGTGATCAATTACATGTTTACAGACCAGCTCAGAGAGAATATGGCCGTTTGAATATCACTGGTACCATTATGTCGAAGAGAAAAATTGCACAATTAGTTAATGAAGGTTATGTCAGAGGTTGGGATGATCCAAGATTGTACACTTTGGAGGCCATAAGAAGAAGAGGTGTACCACCTGGGGCTATATTATCGTTTATCAACACCTTGGGTGTCACCACTTCAACAACAAACATTCAAGTTGTTAGATTTGAAAGTGCTGTTAGATCCTATTTGGATGTGACAACACCGAGATTGATGATGATCTTGGATCCAATTTTAGTTGAGATTGATAATTTACCAGAAGATTACGAAGAAATGGTTACTATCCCATATAAGCCAGGTTCGCCCGAATTCGGTGAGAGATCAATTCCATTTTGCAAGAAATTATACATCGATAGATCCGATTACAGAGACGAAGTGGACAAGGAATACTTCCGTTTAGCACCTGGACAAGCTGTTGGATTGATGAAAGTGCCTTTCAATTTGAGCGTTAGGTCAGTAGAACATGATGCCACCACTGGTTTAGTAACGAAGATCCATGGACATTATGACAACGATATCAAATTCGTCAAGCCAAAGACCTATATCCAATGGGTACCAGAATCAACCAATTATGAACCGGTACACATCAAAGAAATCAGAATTCATAACCAATTGTTCAATTCTGAAAATCCATCAAGTCATCCGGGAGGATTTTTGAAAGATATCAATCCAAACAGTGAAGAAGTCATTCATAATGCAATGATTGAGAAATCCTTCTTTGATATCAAAGAGAAGTCTCCTTTGAATTTCCCAACTATCAATGAAGAATTTAATATCAAGGAAGCCAAGGATGCGATTGAAAGTTGTAGATTCCAAGCTTTAAGATGTGGTTATTTCTGTTTGGATAAAGACACCACTGATGAGGGGTTGGTTTTAAATAGAATTGTCACCTTGAAAGAGGATTCTTCAAAGAATTAAATCAATTGAGGAGACTAATGAATAGCCAGCTACTTAGCTA
>JAJLSQ010000039.1:38536-118146 GCA_030567715.1 Nakazawaea wyomingensis
TGTTTTAAAAATGAGACGAACTCGAAACACCATTCTATCCATTTAGTGAAAACAAAATAGTACAATAAAGAGTTAAAATAGCAGATAGTATGCATGCCCTTTTCAACACCTTCATCGGAGGTCCAACAAAATGGGTCAAAAAGGATAGTCGCAAATGCTTCAAATGGTGTCTAAAATGATGATGCACTAGTTTTTTGTTTTGCCCTAAAGAAATAAGGGAGCCAAAAAATAACAAAAAAGACGATGGAGTTAATCATGGGATAAATGAAAATCAAAATGAAGAAACGTGAAACGTATCACAAATTTATGGGAGCTCCAAATGTAAAAAAAGGGCTTTGAATCTATCTGTTTACCGGCTCTGTCACTAAGTTGGCGGCGCCAATACAGTCAAAAAATATGCAAAGTTTTAACTTTAGATATGTTTATATATATATATATATATGTATGCATGTAATGCATGCCCTTTTTTTTCATAAATATTGTTCTCCAAATTCTTTATTTTTATTTTGATAGATAGTGAGAGGATGCTATCGGTTATAACCTTGTGGGTTAAATGAATATATGAGAGTATGCGATCTAAGTGCTAAGTCTTTAACTACCCATACATACATACATATATAAAGCCACATAGTTAGTTATTGTTCCACTACTTTGAAAATGCTCAAAAATTAAAATTTTTGTTGAGTGTTTTTTTTTTTTGAGCAATGGAGAATGGCTTGTGGGTTCTTACGGCATTGGCATTGGGTAATATCCAAGAACTATTTGTTACAAAGAATGGGTGGGAGTGGAATCCAAAAAAGAGAGAAGAAACAAATTCCCCTGAAAATTACCAGCGGACTAGAAGAGATAAAATTGTGTGTTTGATGATTTTTTAAGGAATTTGAGAGGGGAAATAATTAACACATTACTTAAGTTGCTCCTCAACGACCCTTAACTTAACACAACTAACGTAACGCAACAAAAGTAAACCTGAAGGACAAAAAAAACAAAAACAAAAAAAAACAAAAACAAGTCAAACCTAATATGCATTAATTAATTGGGCTTGCATGTTACTGCTCCTCTATGAATGTTTTTTTTTTTCTTTTCGCGTTTTTCTCGTACTATTCTCTCTTTGTATTAAATATTTAATTTGTGTTGATCTTGCACGACTCATGCACTCCAGAAAATAGGAGAAGTTCGTTTTAAGGTAAACAGTGACATGACCAGAAAATAAAATAATAATATTTTTTATAAAAAAACGAGGCTATTACCGATGAAATAAAAAAAAAAAAAAAGGAGAGATGAGGATAAACTACATATTAAACTTTGAACATCCTCAAAGGCAAGAGTAGATGCAGATGATGTTAGACAGACAAATCATGCGTACAATGAGATATTGAAAATTGGTGACACCGAGTAGATTCAATACATTCATCTTCACTTCAGGTGAGAATATTATTAATTAATCAATCATCATTTGGAGATATAGTGGCCTCATTGCCAAAAGAAAAAAATTGACTAAAATGCATTCATATGGCATGGGTTTTGATGAGGTGTTTTTTTCTCTATCCTAGGCTTAATGTTGGGGATTAGTTTTAGTCTCTTCCATATTAAAGTTTCAGATTATTCAATAAAGTAATTATGGTGAATTACCAACCACAAAAGAAAAAAAAAACAGGCACCACTTTTTCCTCTGTAATCGTGCCGTAAAAACAAACAATTAATCATTCGAACTTTAATAATTTATACTCAAACTATGATAGAATAGTAACTAATCGGAAAGAAACATGGGGTTTCAACTTGTAGCAAATGACTCTTCGACGATAATAAATCCTCAAAATTGATCAAGTACAGTTTATTTAATCTTAGGGAAATTAGTCATCGTTGATTGATCTATCTGTCGTTTATTTTTCCATCACCAACCAACCATACTCAGATATGTGTGATGGTAATGACACCAGAAAATCTCATACAAAATTTGCGCACCTGGTTGAAGAAAGAAAATAAAAACAGCTTGATTTCTATGCACATCTGAAACTTTAATAAGACAACTGTAGCCTTAGGTTAACGTTATCATGCATAAAAATACTCTCTAGGGCAAGTGGTTTTTTTTCCTTGCAGTTACGACATCTTTGAGGTTTGCCGCAATTTTTTTTTTTTTTGTTTTTTACGCAAACTCCTCATTTGCTATATATACCTGGATGCAAGCAGCCTGAATTCTTTTTTGTGCTTTAATAGGATTCAATCATAATTATCATCATCTTACCGATAGGTTGAACCAATTTAGGGATTCATTACTTAGATCTGTGCAATCATCAGTAGAAGATCTTATCAAGTAACCACCAAGGATCACTTGCAGATATAGTCCAGTTTTTGCAAATCGCCAATCGTATCCTTTTTTTCTTTCCCTTTCTTTGACGGTGGAAAATTTTCGGCCTAAAGAGAAACAGAAAGATAGCTGCAAGTTACATCAGCTGTGACCCGTTTGGAATCTGTCTTTGGTTAATCAATTCTATTTGTTTACTGATCGATATCCAATAGGTTATTGTTACCGTACACCATTTTCAAAATCATTTATCATCATTTACTCATTTTTAAACTTATCGCAAGTTTGGGTTAAATTTCTTTTTTTTTCTTTTTGCAAATAATAGATAATTTTCTTTTGCGCTTCGCGGGAATTATTACAAATTTTTTGTTTTAATCTTTTCACAAAAGCAAAAGATAAAAAAAAACCCCAAAAAAAAAAATTTGGATGCCATTTGTTTTCCTGTGGGTGGTTAAATTCGGAAGTTTCATATATATCATTTATCATTCAAGAGAATTCACATCATCCAAAACCATTTGGATCTGACTTTGATCGTATATTGTCATCCCACCATTGAAAGGATTTCGGTAGTGACAATCATTGGAGCTCTTTTTGTATCAAATCAAGGATTATTTTATAGACAAAAGGGGGGGTAGAAATAGAAAAAAAGTCAGACATCTACCACTGAAAGAATAATATAAACAAATGCAACAATTGTCAGCATTGAATACCGTCTCTACATTGACAGCAGATAACTTAAACTATTTGAATGATTCATTGTCCAAACATGTTCATCACCAACAGCGCCATTCTCAACGTCATCGCAATCAAAAGAATACCACTAGTCGCGAAAAGGTCAAGCAATTATCAGTTGCAACAACAACGACAGCACCATTGGCGGCAACAATACTGAAAAATGGTACTACTGAACTGGAATCCATTTCTTCAATTAACTCATCACCAGAGTTGAGTCCGACACCGATGTCAAATTTGTCAAGTATAAGTTCTGTGGATGATTTATCGGATATATCTCTGAAGACTGATTCAGTTGTTCTTAGAAACAATTTCTCATCATCTTCAACATCATCACTTTCTACCATTGTTCCTACACAGAGAGTTACCCCTAGAACTGTTCCAGTTGGAAGCCCATTACTTCGGAAAAAGAGTGGAGAGTTGTTGAAGTCTTCATTGAAACTACCTGATTTACAACGTTGCCGGTCTATGCCAAATGCCAAATCCGTCAGATTTGCAACCAATTTGGAAAAGATTAAATTGTTTGAAAAGTCTGAGAGACCAATTGCTGTCTCGACTGAAAATTCCCCTATATTTGATGGTTTTAATGACCGGAGAATTCCATCATGGGAGTTTGATAGTGAGGATAACTCGTCTGAAACTGAAGATGATGAAGTCTTCGTGAAGGCTCAACCATGGAGGATCATTTCCAGCAATATTCATAGCTCATTTTCACTCAACCCACTGAAAACTGTTCAATTAATGAGAGCTAATTTGAATAACAATATTTTGACAGGTTCGATTTTTGTTAAAAATTTGGCTTTTACGAAAAAAGTTCGTATTAGAATCAGTATAGATGGTTGGAAGTCGATTGTTATCATTCAATCTACCTATAAAAGATCTGTTAATAGTCAATTTGATGAATTTTGTTTCGACTTGAATATCACCTCGTTGAATTTTAAGTTTTACAAAACTAGTTTGACTATTGATCTTTGTGTTGAGTATGAAGTGAACGGAGCAGTTTATTGGGATAACAATAACGGCTCAAACTATAAAGTGGTTTTGGAGAAATATCATACGAAGAAAGGAAAAAAGTCAGCACCACCACAGTTGGATTATTTCCTCCCTACTTCCAGGAATATTAATAGACTTGATTTGAATGAAAGCGTTGATGATAATGAGTTCAGTTACAGACTCAAACCAAAATCTAGCCGCTATGACTTTAAATTTGACAACAAGTACACCTTTAATGATTCAATGCTAGCACAACCAAATATTCACAACTTTGACTTTTCAAAGCCCTCTTCTAGTGTTGGCTCATCTGGCATACTTCCAGCACTGCTGAATCTTGACTTTAATGGAAGAAACTCATCCAATGAGACCATTACAGCAACCAGTAATGACCCATTCTTGTCAACTTCTATTGAATCTGATGATGTCAAACAACAGGAGAACAAACGTCCATCACTTTCAAGTGGTAATATGTTTATGTCAACGCCAGATTTGTTACTGTTGCATCATGACTCTTCAATTGAAAAGATGAAACAACAGCCAATTAAAAAAGTTGGCTCGGGCATCAACAATGAAGATGAATATCATCTGTTAATCAGAAACTATTGTTATGCATTCAGCTGATGTTAAGGTTAATCCCGAACTACCAGTACCAGAATTGTCTCCTCCTCATCATCATTTTCAAATAAAAGTGAAGGAGAGGAAATTTGGTATCATCACTGTTTTAAGGAAACCTGTAGATTATAAAATGAAAATTTTATTTTTTGTTATTATCATTGTCAATTGTGCATTATCATTTCGAATTCCCTTAAAAACAAGTTCATATTTGTTAAGTTACTTACAAAAAAGTCCGTACTCATTGATTTATCAATTTGGGGTTTAAATTAAGACCCTTCCATATTTGTTTTTTTTGTATTTTTTAATACTTTGTTTCTCCTGTTATCAGACTTATAAGTCCCTCACTTTTGTTCAATTCTGCAACTTTTTACGACAATGTACAATTAGCTATCATTATTTGGCCTCATTATGCACTTGATCATTTTTTATCCAATCATATTCATTTACTCATTCTCATACATATATTCGCAAATTCATTCATACACATACATACACATTTGTACCACTTCTAAGTGTTATCATTTAAAATCAAGATATTTGCCACATGTTTAAAAAAGGGTTTATTTCCAATGCTTGGACCTTTCCATTTTTAATTCATATTTATATTGATGGTGGTTTTACAATCACTTCCTCGTTGCATTGTAATCTGTTTTTTTATTTTTCATTTTTTTCATTTGATTTTTTGTTATATTTGAAGTTGTTGTTTGTATTTATTTTCTCATTTTTCATATATTGTACTTGAAGTTGTATTTTATTTTTGGGGTCAAACCAGTTGTTTGCCCTGTTCATTTAGGGTGGTTTCATAATATATGCAGGTGCGGTTTTTATATTTTAAATTGAATATCTATCATTCTATGTTAACAGTTGTATTTGTAGCTCAGCTTTTTGGTTGCATTTATCTTGGAAGTGAAATATATAGGTGGCTGCATATTTTTTTACAGATCTATGATTCTTATTCTTTTTCAAATTTATTTATGTTTTCTAGAATTTTTTATTTGAAAATAACTGTTATAATTCAACTGTAAAATGTTATCTACTCTGAAATATGTTAAGATTATACTGTTTAAAATTAGCACAATTGCCTAGCATTTGTCCCCATCACTATTAAACGAAAAGGACAACAACTTTTCAATGCGGAACCATCAGAAATCATCCACAATGATCACAACAACAAACCCGTCCACATGATAATTCATGGGTGTTGAAATACTTCTATTGACGATTTGCACGACAACATAACAAAAGAAGAAAAGAAGAAGCCATAGAGAGAGAACATCAAAAAATAGGGACAACAGAATTCTTAGCCCACAAGGCGATAACGACAACCTTTTGAATTATTCTGATAATCAGAATAACGGAAACTGATTTGTACCATTGCAAGAAATGAAACAATCAGATGACCAAATGTTAATAAGCTAGTTGATAAAGTGGGTCTAAATTAGTCAAAACGAGACACACGCATTGAAGTGGTCCCTATTGCAGAGGGCAGATATGTCTATTTGTCTGTATCTTTTATTGAAGGGCAGCCTCGTTTTCTTGATATTCGGAGAAAAAATAAAATTGAAAATTAATAACCAGAAAAGAGAGACGATTAACACTTTCAAGAGAACCTCATCGATTACAACAGTATAATCAATTGAAGATACGTATTTATATATAACAATGACTGTCAAGATAAAGTGTTCAGCAGATGTATGTCTCATCCCAATTGGTACATCTTCTCCATCTATCTCCTCATACATTGCCTTAGTTGAGAATCACATTCGTAAATCTCATTTAAAAAGCACATTACATAGTGCCGGTACCACTATTGAGGGTCCATGGGATGAAGTTATGGACTTGATTGGACAATTGCACGATTTATGTCATGAGAATGGTGTATTGAGAGTACAAAGTGATATCAGAGCTGGTAGTAGGATTGACAAGGCACAAACTGCAGAGGATAAGGTTAATGTTGTTGAAGAGAAGATCAAGAAGTTGAATTAGACTGAATGATTCTCTTTTCGTATCCCATGGTATTTTCATTTTGACGTGATAGGAGGACCCATGAATTATTTTAGGAATTTGTTGAATGGATGAAAACTAATTCAGATTTTGATGTTTTGATGGTAAATGTGTGTGTGTGTCTGAGTGATCCATTGATAACAATTCAACCATATATAGTAATTCCTTAAAGAGGAAATCCATCGACAGATATGTTTCTTTTATGAAAAAACTAAAAAAAAAAAATTTTATTTTTTTAAATTTTCACTCTGCAGAAGAGCATAGATATCAACTATATCTATACAGAAGAAGTTCTCTGTGGTTTCAAATGTCTTCCAATAATAAATCCAAATCTAGCAATGCACTGAAAGCATCAGTAACAGCGGCAGATGCTTATCTTGATGACTCCATAAATTTTGATTCGTTCAACTTGGATCCAAGGCTTTCGCAAGCTATCAATCAATTAGGTTTCAAAAACCCTACTTTGGTGCAAGCCAAAGCCATCCCATTAGCCTTACAGGAGAAAAGAGACATCATAGCTAAGGCCACGACTGGATCAGGTAAGACTGCTCTGTATCTGATTCCAATAATACAGAGTATTTTAGAAGAACATAAAGATGGAGAGCACCAGATCAAGGCTATTATCTTGGTGCCTACTAGAGAGTTAGCATCACAAGTATTTAATTTCATAGAAAAATTATTGGTTTTTTGTGGTAAAGCAATTAATATGCTAAACTTATCCTCAACAATCAATGAAAATATACAACATAGTTTATTTTTGGAAAATCCAGAGTTGATCATTTCAACCCCTTCTAAGTTGATTTCAAATTTACTGAAGACAGAGATCGATTTGAAAAATTTAAAATATCTTTGTATGGATGAGGTGGATTTAATACTTTCCTACGGCTATGAAGAAGATTTGAACCAATTGACGAACTACATTGACTTCAATAACATTCAGGTTTTCTTGATGAGTGCTACTATAAATGATGATATCAATAATTTGAAGAAAAAATTCTGTTCAAAACCGGCTGTATTAAAATTAAATGATGATGCATTAAATCAAAGAAAATTGGTTCAATATTATGTTAAGACATCCGAGTTTGACAAATTCTTGTTAACATATGTCATTTTCAAATTGCAATTGATCAAGGGGAAAACTTTGGTATTTGTCAATAATATAGATAGAGGTTATCGTTTGAAATTATTTTTAGAACAATTCGGTATCAAGTCCTGTATTTTGAACAGTGAGTTACCAGTAAATTCAAGATTACATATAGTGGATGAATTCAACAAAAATGTTTATCATTTGTTGATAGCTACAGATGAGACAAATGATTTTGCCAAGGAGATTGATGAGGAAGAAGACGAGGAAGAAAGTAAGGATGATAAAGAATCACCACTGAGAAAGGAGAAAACTTTTAAACAGGAAAAAGACAAAGAATATGGTGTTTCTAGAGGTGTTGATTTCCAAAACGTTGCCTGTGTATTGAATTTCGACTTGCCCGTGACTTCGAAGGCTTATATTCATAGAATTGGAAGAACAGCTAGAGCTGGAAAATCAGGGATGGCATTATCATTTGTTGTGCTTCTGAAAGAGTGGGGTAAACATATTCAATCTTCCTTACTTAGTGCTAAGAGGGATGAAAAAGTTTTGGCTAGGATTATAAGACAACAGGAAAAAGCAGGTTTTGAGTTGAAACCATATCAATTTGACATGAAGCAAGTGGAAGGATTTAGATACAGAAATGAAGATGCCTTCAGAGCTGTGACATCGGTAGCCATAAGAGAGGCAAGAATAAAAGAGATTAAACAGGAGTTGTTGACTTCGGATAAGTTGAAGAGACATTTCGAAGAGAATCCACAAGATTTATATAACTTGAGACACGATAAAGAGTTACACCCAACAAGAATACAAACACATTTGAAAAGAATCCCAGACTACTTATTACCGGAATCTTCAAGAAAGGACTTGAAAAAGATCAACTATGTACCTTTTACAAAACCAAATAGGGTGCATAAGAAAAAAGGGAAACAAAATGGTAAGAAAAATGATCCGTTGAAAACTTTTAAACAGAAAAGGAAGTAAATACCAAGTTGATTAGATAGATTACCCTTCAAATATATTGATAAAAAAAAATTCAATTTTAATGGCAGTGTTCTCTGCATTTTATTATTCATGTATACATCAAATCATAACGATTTCTTAATTCAAAAGCTGTTCAAGTAGCAAAATCCCATTTTTATCATCTTCTATGCCTTTAATAATTTTTTGTGCCACAGTTTGAGTGCTAATAGTTGGCCTTATCAACCCGCCTAACAAGCCATTCAATGCAATATTATTGACTTTGTTCAGAGCTTGTAGTAATGAATTGAAATTACTCCTTAAATCACCATTAATTTCTTCATCGTACATGAACCCTGGTCTAACTATTAAAGTACTAAAATTTTTATTTGTGTTACTCATATCCAATAATTCCAGCTCTGCAGCTCTTTTGGAATTGATATAACCGGAAGGAAGTCCAGGGAAACCTTTATCTGCTGAGATATACACAAATTTTGGTTCCTTTGTCTTTTTCGACGCCTTGATGTAGTTAGAAGCAGCCAAGATAGCAGTTTGTCTGTTGACATTATCATAGGAGTTGTTCATCGTCCTTGTCATGGGGTTAGGCATGACATTTTCCTTCATGTTATTCAGTATGTCGCATACAGTTGCATTCTTGTTTAAGTTGGATTTGTAGTTGGACTCAAGCAAGATGCCTAATGTGTGCACTAATACATCTGTCTTTGCTAATTGCTTTGTGTAACTTTTAGGATCGAAAACATCCAGCTTATCCCAGTGAATTTTCGAAATCCAGTCATCATCTGCACGAGTAATCAGCAATGGTGGTTTTCCTGAACGACTTTAGGAAATTCTTGTTAGTCATGATCTGCTTTAACAGCAACTTCAAGATTGAAAATTTTGAGTGCACTTACGATAAGGAAACGACATTGAAACCTCTTAACACTGCTGCTTGACATATTCTTTTACCCAAAAACCCATTGCCTCCTATAACTGTTAATGTTTTCTGTACCAGAGCCATCTTTTTTTTATCTTTATCAGTTGATATGTATATATAACTGTTTGTACACAGATCTCGATTTGACAATGTTTTTTTCCTAAAGTCAGATAGATAGACTTTTATTTATAGATTTATATTTATTTATTTCGAAAGAATTATAAGTTTGCTGGATCATCTGAAAGGACCTTCAATGAACAGGAACGATGATAGAAGTTCTCGTTCGTCATCATCTTCTGCCTTTGACCCACTATCACATGACACTGTCACAATTGTGAGATCTGATGATTTCGATGATATCAGTTCATCAAAAACCGGCCCTGCTTCTCAAACAACGCCAGCAATTTTGCTACAGTCATTGCCGTTAGAGTTTAGAGATGAACCTGTTGCAGATAATCTCACTAAGAAACCCGCAATCAGGAATGCAAATCCAATAGTTAATTTACTTGACAAATTGAAATTGTTAGCAGCATTAGAGAACGATGGCTCAACGGCAAGAGATCATGTAAGTACGAGAATTTATTAGTTTTCTTCAAACATTACATTACTGACATTGAGTTTATTATCATAAGTTATCAAATGAGAGAACTGCATTGGCATGGATAAGGACCAGCGTAAGCTTTGCTTCAGTTGGTGTAGGGATCATTCAACTTTACAATCTTTCGTTAGAGTCTGACACCAACAAATTCAAGATGGCTCAAGGCTTTGGGAAACCCTTAGGAATCAGTTTTATACTGATCTCCATTATTACAATCTTGATAGCCCCATATAGGTATTATAATACTCAGAAAGAATTGAGTCGTCATAGCATTGCAGTTGCAAGGTTGTCGGTGGTGTTTTTGCTATTGGCTACAGTTTCGGTTAGTACAATTTTCTCAATTATCGATATTATTTACTCTATTACTAACATATTGTTTACACAGTTGACGATCACAGCTTTGGTAAATATCATTAAATTCTTTAAGGGTTGAATTTTTGGACCAATAATTCAGAAATTGCCGTCACAATTGGGAACCGTCAGCATGTGACTAATAGTATGTGTCTTGAAAGGCCCAATCTTTACCATTATGCAGCATATGAACCAAACTCTTTTTTTTCCATATATCATAGATTAATGGAAAATTAGATGAGCTGTTTGAGTGAAGTTCATTCTCAGTCAGACTCATTAGTAGAAGCATCTTTTTTGAGATGCCTATTGCTTGTCATTGGATCATGAGGTGGAGTCCGCCCGACCTCCGATCGTTCACTATCGTTCAGTAAGTCATATTTACCATCACATGAATGCTCCAGTGTATTCTAATACGTATAATCTATATACACTATAGTAATTCAAACTCAAATTTAGTGAAGCTTTTAATCATGTATGAAAAATATCACCTAAGAATAGAACAAAATCTCGATGAAAAGGCGTAGCCAGTCAATAGATTGAATGAAAAAAAAAAAGACTTCAGTACCAGCTAAAGTTAAACATCTCAAAAGAAGTAATTACAAATGTCAGTGGCTAGTTTGAAAATGCCTAAATGAAGCTTTAGCTGATATTCATTCACATTTGTCAAAGAAATTGTCTATACCGTACCTGTCAATCAAAAAAAAAAAAAAAAAAAAGCACCTACGTTATTTCCGAGAATTTTGTCTTTTCAAATTTCAAAAAACTGTGGATCATATAGATAGTTGTGCATGTTTCCCACACTTCTTTCAACCCATTTCTATCCAATTTAACATTTTAATTCAGGACAATGGTTAATTACCAGACTGCAGGGAGTACTGACAATATGCAAGACAGCTTCAATGACTCCACGCCTTCTACTTATGTCGAAGATGTTTTAAGAGATAGAAGAACGGGTTCATCGATTTCTAGAAATAGTAGTTACGCAAACGTCATTGAGATAGGACAAAATGAACCAGTGACGTCGACCAACACACCAGTAACCCACTTCTGGGACTTTGGGTCACTATATTTGGAGAACAAGGGATCTGTAGCAAGAGATCATTTGGCAAGTGAAAGAACTTTTCTAGCATGGTTGAGAACAAGTCTATCTTTTGCCACAATTGGTGTTGGTGTAACTCAATTGTTCAAATTATCTTCAGTGGATGATGACACAAACGCAATGTTACCATTTGCTAGACCATTAGGGTTATTATTTGTTCTAACGAGTATAGTAACTTTATTATTTGGTGTATTCAGGTATTTTTTGATTCAGAGGTTGTTAATCGAAGATGTTTTTCCTGCAAGTAGACTGTTCATTGGTGCTTTGTTGGTGATTGTGTTTATTGTGAGTTCAACTTAACTATTCCATATTGCAAATGATAACGTACTAACATTCTTAAAGTTGATTGTATTGACTATGGTGATAGTGTGCAATGGGAGCTTTCGCAGCAGTGGTTAAATTAGAGGAGCCATTCTTCTTATCTATCAATCATTTGATATTTCACTTATCAGTCGTGATCTGAAACTCGAAATAGGCCCAATCTGGACATATGACAGTCACAGATTCTTGCTCAGCGTATAATTCATCCTGAGCTCAAACAGATGTATTTGATATTTCAACACACTACTATGGTCAACAAGAATAATATTTTCTTTTTTCTCTCTGTTCCTTAGCGGCACGGTTTTGCAAGAAGTGTGGGAAGAATGGCAGAGAAAATTTTGTTTTGTGTGTGTGTGTTGCGAAAGAGAGAGTGAGAGAGAGACGAGAATGAGGAGAAAAAAAAATCACATATTAACGAATAAATTTATATTACACTTGTAATTTATACCAATTTACTTATACAAAACACATATAACACAATGGTATGTAGTTCATCCATAATATCATGATCAATAAATGATTGTTGCAAATGACACCCATTTCAGGGAATCTTCGAAAGAAGTTGAAAAAGAGGAGATAACCAATCATGAGTTTTTTGCAGTCGCCTCCCAACATTTTCTCATCGAAACTGTTTTCACGTTACTATAAGAATATCACCCACTACTACTCCGTCAATATGGCTTGATAATTAGATATAATCACAATTTGAATCACAATGGAATGTTGACCATGGATTAAGAAGCACTATCTTTCAATGTTTTACAACGGATTGATAACTTTTGAGAAATTTATACAAATCATTTAGTCATCACGGCAACATCATCAGAGATCGTCTTCTAATAGATTGAGATATTTTAATACTAACGCATTATAAAAACAGGGTAAAGTTCACGGTTCATTAGCTCGTGCTGGTAAAGTTAAGTCTCAAACTCCAAAGGTTGAAAAAACCGAAAAGCCAAAGAAACCAAAGGGTCGTGCTTACAAGAGATTATTGTACACCAGAAGATTTGTTAACGTTGTTGATGCCACCAAGAGAAGAAACTAGATTTGATTCAGCACATGTGTAATTTATCACTCGCTTGCTCGATTTGATTAATAAACTGACTCGTCGATTAGTATGTGGTTTAGGAGAATAATTTTAAAAAACTCATATACATTACTTTGTATCATTTATAATGAAGGCTGGCAATTGAATATAATTACTGTCATTAATATGATCTTTTACTAAATGTTGTAGGAATCTTAAAATGTAATAGAATAGTACTGTTAAGTGGTGCATAACACAATAACAAACACTACTGGCTTTAACTCTCCGTATAAGCATACTAAAGTTTTTTTTTTTTTCTTTGTTTTGGGAGAAAAGATTACAAAATTTCGATGCATCTTTAAGACAGATAGATATTGCTTGTACGGCAGCCCAGTTTAATAATGTCAGATGATGAGTTGTCCTTGGGTGGAGGTTTGTTCGAGGAACCAGAAGATTTCAGACCACCACCTCCAGAGGCTCATTTTGTAACATATGAAAGGAAAAATAAGAGCTCTAACCCATCGGAGATCAATTTAAGACTTGTTGGAAAATCACCCTTATGGGGACATTTGTTGTGGAATGCGGGAAAATATACAGCCGACTATCTAGATGAACATGCCACTGAGATGGTAAAGAATAAGAATGTCCTAGAACTTGGAGCTGCATCGGCTTTACCCTCGTTGATTTGTGGTATCAATGGAGCCGCCATGGTCATTTCAACTGACTATCCAGAACCAGAATTAATTTCAAATATACAATACAATGTCGATACATGTCCTGGTGTTAAAAATGTCATTGTGAAAGATTATATATGGGGAAACGATTATACACCATTACTCGAAGACTTGCCTAATGGATCTACAAAATTTGATTTGATCATCATGGCTGATTTAGTTTTCAATCATACAGAGCATTTAAAACTTTTGAAAACTTGCAGAGATAACCTTGCTAGAAATGGGAAATGTTTCGTAGTATTTTCTCCACATAGACCAAAATTGTTGGAGAACGATTTAGCCTTTTTTGAAACTGCAAAGGAGTTTGGATTTAGAGTGGAGAGAGAGAATTTGGTCAATTGGAGACCAATGTTTGATGAGGATGAGGAAACTGTTGAAATCAGGTCAAGAGTGTACTCTTATTTTCTATACCCTGACTGGTAAACTAACTGGAAATATTTAGATACATATATCACATCATCACTAATTACAAGTCATTTTGCATTAAAAAATAATTTTGTTAATCTATTGTAAAAAGGGTTTGAAAATTTAACGAAAAAAAGAAGCTATATATACCGCAATGGTTATTGGTTTTGTAAAAAAATATAAAGAAAAGGGGGATAAGTTCATCATGTCATCAAAGGAAATTAGGCTATTCCCAAAGAAAAGCCATTGTAATTAATAAATCTCTAGTGGAAATGGTGTTTGTGATCTGAAATTCCCTCTTGCCTCTTTGTATATTGGCTTTCTTCACCAGAAAAATTACAACCAATGGAAACATAGTCGGTAGAAGAATATGCATAACATGTTGTACCAGCAGCACATTGGAATGTTACCCATTCACCAAAGTTGCATTGGGCTAACAGTCCATCAGCGGTACATGCATAATCACCCGAATTACACGATGTGGATGAACCTAAGAAAAGACCAGCTGCAAAATTATGATTCATACATTTGGCCTTTTCTGAACCAATCAATGCCAGACAATCGGTAAATCCTGAACTAGCTGAAGTTGGAGAAGCAGCAGCAGCGGTAGCATCACTTGAAGTTGGCAAATCTGTGGCTGAAGTGAATGATGTGACTAAGGTGTTGAGTGTTAAGCCTGTAGTGATAACTGCAATTTCAGTAGAGGTTGTTGAATCTTGAGTAACAACTGTAACTTCAGCAGGAGTTGTTGCTTCCTGAGTAACAGCGGTAGCTTCAGTAGAAGTTGTTACATCTGGGGTATTAGCTATAGCTTCAGTAGAAGTTATTGCATCTGGAGTAACAATAGTAGCTTCGGTGGAACTTGCTGAATCTTCACCAGTTGGTGCAGTGGTTGAAGTAGTAACAGGTGTGTCAGTGGAACTAAAGGAGTCAGAAGAAGTGGTTTCTTCAGCTGCTGTTGAACTAGAACTAGTGGACATGGTAGTTGGAACAATTGTTCCTGTTGAAGTGGAGCTTGAAGAGCTTTCTGGAGCAACACTAGAACTTGAACTAGAACTAGAACTCGAAGTGGAACTTGTGGAAATTGTAGTTGGCTCTGGAGTAGAAGTAATTTGAGTAGAAGATGTGGTGGTTGGAGAAACTGTACTTGTGGAGCTCGAACTTGAACTTGAACTTGAAGAGCTTAAGGTGGTGGACGTAGCTGCACTGACACCATCAGCGGTCAAGATCGACTTCATAGCTTCTGCGTAGTTTTGGCCATTGACTTGGTTTCCCCACAGTTGTGAAGCATCCCACAACATAATACCTCCAAAATTTGCGTTTGAACCAATAGTGTTTGTGACTGCATTTTTAACTGTGTCGACATCGAGATAACCAGATCCGGCAGCAGAAGTAGAAGCTGGTAAACCTAAGAACAATTTGATGTTCTTATTTGGAGAAGTGTTAGCCGCGAAATCAGCCCAAGTGTCCCAGTTGAATGTTTTGTCAACATTGCAATAATTGTTATAGAACTGAACAAATGCAAAGTCGACTTGTGCATTAGCCAATAAGTCACCAACGCTTGCATCAGGATATACACATTGGGGAGCAGCTGAGATGTAATATTCTTTTGAAGTGTCTTTGTCAAAATATTGTCTCAACTTGTTAACCAAAGCAGCATAACCGGTTGGACTATTGTTCTCGATATCAAAATCAAAACCATCGATAACAGAGGTTCCAAATGGTCTCTCTTCAGATTCACCATTACCGAAATGATTCCATAGAGAAAGAGCAAAAGTTTCAGCTTCCGAATCACTGGAGAACCCATAAGATCCCGCTGCACCACCCAAAGATAACAACACTTTTTTACCCTTAGATTGACAAGTCAGAATATCTGCTGCAATATCATCACACTTCAAAAGGCCATCTGAAAAAGTGGCAGAACATGCAGAGCTGAAGTCTAGTCCTGGAACATTATTAGTACCTGGGAATTCATATATGAATGATAAAACCATGATGTCTGCAGCATCATTTTCACAGTAGTATGACAATCTCTCTTGAGAACCTGCTGAAGATTGTCCCCAGTATAAGACAACATTGTCTCTTGAATTTGCATCAAATGCTAATGTAGTTTGTGAAGTAACTAACAAAGTTGCAGCGATATATTTCAAATTTTTCATGAACAACATATTGAAACTGAAAAAAAAAGTTGGTGTAAAGTAGTGGTATGTATATTCAGACAAAATTTAATTAGTGAGTAAATGAATGAATGAATGAATAAATGAAGAGTATTTGATTGATATTTAATAGTTAGAAAGGAGTGTGGATATGGTTATTGAAACGAATGACTGAAAGTGCGTGGAAATATCACTTTTGGAAAACCTTTGAAAGCAGTTAGCGAATGTAGTTTATACTCAGTTGGACGAGTTGTGTTGTTGTTGTTGTTGTTGTTGTTGTTATACTGGTGGTGGTGGTATTGCTGTTTGTTTAGTTGAGTTGGTCAATTAACGTTAAGTTGCAAAATCTTCAAATTCTCGTAATCTAGCAGCATCCTTCAGGGTATTTATAATATCACAGAAGAAGTGGCAATAGGGAGGAAATTGTAAGAGACTGTTTTTGTTTTGATGTCTTTCTTGATTGGGCAAATTTCATTCTATTTCCATATTCAAGATCTTCTTTATGCTTCTTTACAAGTTGATATTGCATATAACCCCCTAACAGTTTGTCCCAATCGGGAGATTTCCCAAATCACTCCCCTTTTTTTTTGCGCTAAGAACTGGGGCGGTACCTACATTGACGATCGTTTTAGGTAATGCCAATCATCTCGCCATCTCCAATTCCAGAGTTCTGGACTCTTGGACAATGAAGTAAGGAGCAACATAATGTGTGTGTTCATTGTTATGTAATTATGTGATGATAGTCTCAATTCCATGTAAATTAATATCTATGTTTTGTTTTGGTTTTGTATACACAAAGTTTGTCAATTTTACCTGAGCCAGCCTTCTACGCCTAAATTTGAAACAAACCTACTAGATACAATTTTTATTATCTTTAATAAAAACTTGGTGGATATGTATCGATACAAGGGAGTACCTTGGATCTTGTCATTTTCAAAGATTTGACCCAGGGTAAGCAGAAGATGCTAGACCGTTGAGTAGTTATGCCTGGTTTTTTTGTAAGCAAACATTTTTTTTATTTATTTTTTTCTTTCTTTCTTCTCAAAATTGGCATGACATCACATGAACAGCCACACAGGACCCACACCCATTGTATTTGAGAAACTTCACCCTGTCTGTTTCTGTTTCAGTAAGAGGTACATGATTGATAGAATTTAGCTATACATCTAATGGTACTGATCAAGACATTCTTTGATATACACTTGAACTGTTTTCTTCAATTAAATTTGATTCTACAGTGGATCACAGATAGCCTCTAAATTTTGAGATCTTATTTGTGGAGAAACTACATGCATGGAAATTTATCACCTAAATCGATCAGATTCAATAACATCATCAGGAGCAATTGAATTTAGTCCTGGAAATGGTGACTAAAATTACTCTCTCTCTTTCTCTTTGCATCAAAAGTTATAGTAGATCCTCCACATATAACTGACAGTGATCGAGCTAATGTGGATTGAATGAACTTGAAATTCTCACCGAAACCGAAGCAAGATACAACGGATATAACTCAAAGAACCGAATGCATTAGTTGAATTCTTCCAACAGTTTGGGTTGGCATTAACAAATTTAAAAATTACTCTTTACCAATTGTGACTACTCAGTACTGTGTGGTAGTTATTATAAAGATAGTTATTATAAAGAACTTATAATAACTACCAATAAATTGGGGGATTTTGATGGCCTTATATTACAGCCCATTGAACGTCACCTTATCTTGTAACCATTTTTATTGTCGATATTCGTAAGTTTAGTGATTAATATCGCTATCAAATTGAAAATATAGAGGAGAGTATTTCTGAAAAAAAAAGAAAAAAATTTTAAAGAGAAAAACAAAATAATACACACAAAAGGAAAAGAACGAGTAGGGCCAATTAACCAACTAACAAGTTGATAAACATCCATGTTCTGCTCAATATCGGGGAAACCCACCGAGAATCCAGTATTGTCTCCCGTTAGTGGGCATATATTTGATAAGGAATTGATAGAAACTTATGTCGAACAGACCGGGAAGGACCCTATCAACAACCAGTTGTTATCGCAGGTAGATCTCATTCAAGTGAAACAAGTGGATCCCATCGTTGCCACACCTAATAACTTAACTTCAATACCTAATTTACTATCACAATTTCAAAAAGAATGGGATGCCTTACTGATTGAACTTTTCACCTTGAGAAAGCAATTAAAAGAGTCACGAGAAGAGTTGAGTATACTGTTATATCATCAGGATGCTGCTGTCAGAGTAGCTGCCAAGGCAATTGCCGAGAGAGATGAGGCAAAGAAGGCTCTTGAACAACTAGCTTCTTCTATGGCTAAAGGTGAATACAGTGATATTGTGCCAAATGATGATGACAATGTCTCTGTCAACGAGGTTGATGATCAAGAGAAACAACTTTCGATAAATGAGGAGATCAGCAGTGAGATAATGAAGGTTCAATCATTACTATTTGACAAGCACAAGACTTTGAAAAGAAAACCACCTTTCAGTTCCGTGTCGGTGATAAAACTAACTATACTGGAAACTTTTGATCTCCAACCGTATTTAGCAGATTTGATAGGATTCAAGACGGCAACCATAACTTCGATAAAGCCCCAACCAGAAAATTCTCATATACTATTAATATCGTTTGACAATGATCACGCTATTGTATTTGATTCTAAAACGAGGGAAATTACACAAAAGTTGGTGGCTCCTAAAAAGAAAAAACTTGTCTCCTCTGAATGGTTACAAGAATTGCCTATATTGGGATTTGCAGATGGTTCAATATTTGTTGAAGATTCAATCATCAAATCAGATAAGAAATTACTTTCATTAGTGGTTCATCCAATACTACCTATCATAATTGCCATTCATAGCTCAGGTTTTCAATTTTTCCATAATAGGGAATTGATTTTCGAATCCGGAACATTGTCTTATGATATTACATGTCTGGCTTTGCATGGTGATGGAGTATTGTTAAGTGTTGGAGGGAAAGATGGTTGCATATATATATATGATATTTCAACTGGACAGCTAGCTTCTAAACTCAATGAAGTTGGTGATGGTTCAGTCAAGTCACTTAAATTTGCTTCAAATGGATACTCCTTGATTTGTGAATTTGAAATAACTGAATCAACTTCGAATAGGTTAAAGATTTATGATTTGAGGAAACAAACAGTTGCCTTTGAAATTGATGGTGTTAATTTTTTGAATATAGATTATTCTTCCAACTTGATATATTTACTCAAAGAGACAGATGCAAAGATCGAGATTAGCTATTTGAGGTATCACAAGAAGCAAAAGACATGGAAGATGTATGAAAATGAAGAAAACTTGTTTGTTGATCAAGTTACTAAATTGAAGAAGAAACAAACTACCCATGTGGTTTGTTGTTACGAAGCAGGTGAGAATATGGTGCTTGTGGAGAATACAAATATTTTAAAGCAAATCCAGATTGTCTCTTCTGACAGCTGAAGTCTTTGTATATATATATTGTTATCATTATTACACAAATTTTATATCTATCGTGTTGTACGTAACTGTTTAGATTAAAATCTGCCCAAATTTCCGGCTTAACAGAAGAAGAATTTAGAAGAGAAAAAAAATGCCAGAAACAGAAAATTTTATTTTAAGCATACGAAAGATAATAGTAGTAGTAGTAGTAGTAGTATATATACTAAAATACCAGCCGATATACCAATTTCATCTGATTAATCATATAACAACAACGTTTATATATCATAGGAAGATGTCTAAACAATTTGTACGATCTATCAAGAATATTTCATACTCCTCTGTTGAGGTGAAAGTACGAAACATAACATCCAATGACCCATATGGGCCCTCTGGGGTTGATTTGAATGAGGTATCCAAGATGACTTTTCACACCGACAAGCTTCGAGATGTGATTAAAATATTAAATAAGAGACTTTCAACTCGGAAGAATTCAGCATTGCATATATTGAAGAGTCTTACTATAATCCAGTTTTGCCTACAGGTTGGGTCACAAGCTTTTGTGGATTATTATAAAGTACATCAGGATATCATATCCAATGTAACAGATTATGAAATGTTGAACAAGAAAGATAGAGATGGTTCCAATGTGAGAAAACGTGCAAGATATATATTGAAATTACTACATGATGATAATTTGTTAAAGGATAAGAGAGAAAACTTTCACAGTTTAAGATCAGAGATGCTCATACCGGGAATAAAATCAACTGCTGTGGATAAGACTGAACACATGAGGTATTCTTTAGATCATCGTCCAACTGATGTAGTTGAGAAAGAGGAATTACCGACAAATTTGCTGCTGTCTAGATCAAGCTCTTTAGATCTTGAGAGGTTGAACTATTACAAAAGTGCCACCAATAAGGATAATATCATGGATGGTGTGAAAAAATCATCAAAGCATAAACTTCAATTGATAAGAGAAGAGGAAGGTCAACCAATGCATAAATTACAAATGATACGAGAAGAGGATGATCATGATTTGCAATACAAGATTTCTCAATTGACAAAGAATCCATTTAGAAATTCAATGTTTGTTGAGAATTTGAGTCTTAATGGGACATCTAGTACCAATACTAGTATATCGCCAGACGGTCTGCAACAGCAGCAGCATCATCATCATCATCAAGGTAAAACAAATACTAATCCTTTTACATCATGAGATATATGTTTAATATTCATTATTCATTAATTCATTACATAAATAAATAAAATAATAAGAACCATCACATAATTTTCATAATTGATTAATGAATCAATTAATGAATCAATTAGTAAATTATCAATAATAAATGAATATCGAGATATAAATTAATGCAAATCACTCTTCATCTTCCGGTCTTTGTTGTTCCAATTCCAGCTTGGATCCCTTATCTTGCAAATCTTTGTAACCTTTGAAATTTTCCAGTGTTTTCTGTTGCAACTCCATCTTCTCCTTCTCAGGAATATTCACAACCGGTGGAACAAATTTGGCTGTCTTCAACTCGTTCGGAAGTTTATTGTGAGTTGGCTTAGCATTCATCAAAACTTTGGTAGCTGTGCAAAAGTATCTCATTGGGCGACTCATTGTAGGTAAATTTATATGTTCTGTTGTGTTCACTATTTACCGAAAATGCAACACCATAGAAAGAGAGAGAGGGGGGATATCTTATCCTTATATACACAATTTTTTATAGTCCAAGATTGCTATAAACATCACTTAATTAATTAATTAAATCTCTAATTAATATTAATATTATGAATTGACCTGATATTTTGTTTCTTTCAAACTCTAAAAAAGAAAAGAGCCCCACACAAAAGACTATTTTGTGGCCTTATCAATCACACCATGACCTCTCTCTCTCTCTTTTCTCCGTGACATTAAACATAGATTAAATGAATGATAATAGTAATTCGCATATGATCGGGTGTTTTTTTAATTAAATTAAACTTTTATATATTTGGGAAAAGCACTAGGGTTTTGTCATACATGATAGTTGTTGTTGTTGTTGTTCTGCGGAACATGATTCTACACTTAATGACAAAAATCACTCTATCAATGAATAAAGGAGTTATCAGGGGATATTATGCCCTGATTATATTACCTTCGACCTTTTTATAGAAAAAGTGAACATAAGTCACATACACAATATGATATCTCCGATTTTTCCTTTCCAATTGATCCTATCTTTTTTTTTACTTATAAAAATACTTTATATATATAAAAAACATTAGTGGAATATACTCACTCAAATAGGATTACCTTTTAATGATCATTATATGAAGTTCTAAATCATTTGATAGATATATCTCTAATCAGATCAATATTACGATCTGTTATTGGTTTGAAATAAAATCCTGATTACTCAGTCCCAAAAATTCGTCATTTAGTTTTGATTGTTGATGCCAAAATTACAAAATTATCAGCTCATCCCCAATTATAGATTTTTAAGTTCATATCTCTGTATATCCTACCTCAAAGAGAATTCTAGATAGTCAGACTCACATGATATCAAAATGATAAAACTTTATCTTCACTTTTATGATGAAACCAATTTCAGAACTTTTTACCTTTCAAATTAGTTTATTCAATTGTAGTATGATAAACCTTTCCCCGATGTAGTAAAAAACCAAAAAAAAAAATTGTTATCTCTGCAATGAAATTATTCATAAATCATTTGACTGTATCAAAGATAGATGCCACCGATTCGTATCACGGCCTCGAATTCTTCTGCACATACACCGAAATCATTAGTGAAGCACCAGTTATACAAATCAACTGGGATACTTGCAAAATCACAGTCGAACAAACGTTCCACAACCAGAACAACAACAACAACAACATCTAAAAGTAATAGGCAAGATTATGTTATAATAACAGGTTACAATGATCTTGTCTTATATCCAGAATTCACACTGAGTCTAGAAAATGAAGATGATGATGAAGTTATCGAGGATGATGATGATGATGATGAACAAGAAGATATTGACGGTTATGATGAAATTCATAACGACAATGCGGTTGTCAGAGGAATCAAGTTTCTTCTGAATCATAAATATAATCCAAATATACCAGCAGTACTGAAGGGAGTGATGACAAAGGCTTTTAGAGACAAGATAATAGAGAAAAGAAAACTGTATCCACCAATACTAGTGAAAAATCAGCTTTACAGTTTATTTATTAATCAAATAACAAAAGTGGATAAAGAGATTGAAAAATTGGTCGTTGAAGGTGTAGTGATCAAATTACTCATCAACCATATTCAGTTCAATGAGAATTTGATTATTTTGACAACGGATTATCTCAAGATTCTTGATGAGAAAATTTTGGATGGAGAAGTGGATTTACAAAAATTTAAACGGTTGATCAATGAAAATAAAGGATTTTCTATGATAACTGTTCAAGATTTACAACTGTATGGGATTAAAAATGCTTCAAATTTGATAAAATATGGATTTTTAAGTTATTCACAAGAGAATGGTTCAGAATATAACATATCATTACCTAATCTTGGAAATTCTTTAAATTTACTTACAAAATCAACTTTATTCATTAAAAATTTGATACAAAAATCGAAATCGAAAAGATTAATTGAAAAAAATTTAATAGAAAAATGGGAGCTAAATTATAATAATTGGTACAAATTTTATGGTTTGGATTTAAAATTCATCCTAAGTTTGGGTTATGGGCTAGGAGCTTTTGAACATTTCAATACCAATGTGGGAACTGGGTGGAAATTATCGTGATGTAAATAATTAATTGTATAAAAGATAAATAAATAGACAAATCAATCATTATATTCTACCAGTATTGAGTAACAATTCAACATATTCATTGATCTTATCATCCTTGTAGAAATCAGATTTCCTAAGCATCTCTTCGTCCAATTTATCAGAATCTGAATCGAAATTATCACTTGATAATATCTTGAGTAATTTGGAGTTTGTATTCAAGATTTCGAGTAAAAATTCAGATGGATTCAGTGCTAATTTTTGATAAAAATCATGTTTATATTTGTTATAGTTTAACAAGTTCAAGTTGACTGAGATTTTTTCCTCTAATTTTTGTAACTCCAATGAAGATTTGGTATCGTTAACCAAATCTCCAATCAATTTATTCACCAGTGCCGTCCTGTTGGAAACCGATCCGAGTTGGTAATTGCTTAATCTAACATCAATCACCACATCTCCCAATGTAGAGTTTGTTAAGGTGTTAATCTTGTATTGAACTTTGATAGGATCAATAGGTTTTAGCAATGTTGTGGCAAGTAATTCCAAGAGTTTGGTGATTGAGAATTTTTCCAATTTAAAAATCTTAAACAAGAGCCCATCAGCTTTGATCATGATGATTGATTGTTGCTGTGAATGTTGTGATTTGATATCTTCATGTTGCTTTGTCTTATCATCAACCAACTCAAATAAATGGTTCAGCTTTATATAATTAAAAATCTTGATAAAACAATCATGTTGTGTAATATCTTCATAACCAACCAATTGTGCTAAATCTTCATTGGCAATTTTTAACAACAATGGATAACTTTTTGGTTGAATCAATATCTCAGCCTCAATTTCCTTGGATGGATCCTGTGTTTCCAGAACAGGTATTGATGAGCCATATCTTTTTATATCAAGTCCATCAAATTGTTGTTGTTGTCTCTCCATTTCAGATTTACCATGCAACATATTTTCATGCCATTCCACTATATTGTTTGGTATTGAAGAGTTCTTCAACTCAACTGATATACTCGATAAATATGAGGAAAATTTTCTTCTTGTTGGAGAATCGGAAGGTTCATCATTGAGTAAACGTCCTTCTACCCTTAATGTGAATGAGGGTTGTGATTGTTGTTGTGCATCAGTTTTTTGTTGCCAAGGTTGATTCTCACTTAAATTATAAATGAATATCCGTAAAATATCATCTTTAACTTCTTCATCGCTGATATCTGTTATCGTTCCATTATTTATTCCAGATTGTAAATCTTGTAAATCAACCAATTTTCTATTTATGATCAAGTCAATCAGTTTTTCTCTACCTCTCAACTTGTTATACATCTCCACTTGCTCAGGAAATAACTCTTCTATGGCCTTTGGTATCATTGTATCAGTTGGCTTGAAGCTAATAATTGGTGGTTGGGTTGGAAGTGGCTGTTGTTGTTGTTGTTGTTGTTGTTGTTGTTGTTGAGACAGCTGTTGTTGTTGTTGTTGCTGCTGCTGCTGTTGCGATTGTTGATGACTTGGCATAAAAGTCTGATTTTTTTTGTATGAGCCTCTCATCCTCAGCTGTGGATGTTGATGATGTGACATTGTTGATCTTTACTATTCTTTAATCTCGTATACAGCTTTTATTCTTATTCTTACTTATTGCTGTTATTGTTGTTGTTGTTGAGTCCTTTTTTCTCTTTCAAAACAGAAAAATTCACGTTCCTCATTCGAACATATTGAGTCATACACGATAAAATCAAAGCCATTGTAAAGAAAGTATTATATATCACACGAGATGATGGCTGAGATTACATCGATGATATGATTGTTTAAATATATTTTTGTTTATTTTAATTCTATACAACAGTTTATGCTGATTCTTTTTGTAACTCCTCAGAGATGATCGATTCAACTTTCTTATAATCAGCACTTGGTACAACAATAACGTTTTTCTCCAATTTGTGGAAATCCTTGAATTGTTGAGGCAAGACTTGGTTTTCAAAATCATAACTTTCAAATCCATCCAAGGCCTTGTTAACAACTTCGGAAAATTTGGCTGGATGAGCTGTAGAAAGAGAAATAACTGTGTAATCTTTAGATTCAGCCAACTTATTTAAGGAACCTTTAATACCAACAGCGGTATGTGGATCGGCAATGTAGTTGCTTGATTCATATACTGACTTGATAGTTTCCACAGTTTCATTGTTACTGACCTTGTATGAATCAAATATCGATCTTGTCTTGGCAATGAGCTCTTTAGATACGGTAAAGGAACCAGTTGTGTTCAAGCTTGTCATCAAAGAATTCAAGATTTCACCAGCTTTGTAATCATCATTAACAGCATCGGTATCTCTAACCATGTACCATAACAATCTCTCGAAATTGGAAGCAATACTGATGTCCATAGCTGGAGAATAGGTTGCATTAGCTGGAGTCTTGTTATAAGTTCCAGTTTTCAAGAATCTGTTCAAAATATCATTTTCATTAGTGGCAATGACCAATTCTTCAATAGGCAAACCCATCTGCTTTGCGTAAAAACCAGCCAAAATATCTCCAAAGTTACCTGAAGGAACAACAAATTTGACTTTAGCATCAGGTTTCACAGCAATCAATTGGAAATATGAGTGGAAATAATAGGTGATTTGTGCCAATATTCTAGCCCAATTGATGGAATTGACAGCACCAACATGATATTTCTCGTTAAATTCAACATCTGCAAATATTTTTTTAACAATATCTTGACAGTCATCAAATGTACCACCAACTGATAAGGTATGTACGTTCTTATCTGTCACAGTGGTCATTTGTAATTCTTGAATTGGTGATACTCTACCGGTTGGGAACATTATAAAGACACTGACATCTTTTTTGTTTCTTAAACCATAGATGGCAGCACTACCGGTATCACCACTGGTGGCTCCAACAACTGTAACAAAGTCTCTAGCTTCACCTTCTTTTTTCAAAGAATTCTTTCTGGTGAGGAAAAATTCAAATAAGTTACCGACAAATTGTAATGCAACATCTTTGAATGCATAAGTTGGTCCATGGAATAATTCCAACAAGTATAAATCATCTTGTAATTTATGAATAGGAGTGATTTCCTTCGATCTGAAAGTGGAATACGATTTTTCAACCAAAGTTTTCAATTCCGAGTTGGAAATCTCAGATTCCTTTACATATAATCTAATGACATTGTAGGCCAACTCTTGAAATGATAATTTTGACCATTCTTGTAAAAAATTGGATGGTAATTGAGGAATGACCGATGGTATGAATAACCCACCATCTTTGGCCAACCCTGTAATGACAGCCTCCTCGAAAGAGATACCCTGTGTAGTAGAAGAACGTGTAGAACGATACTCTTGTGAAGACATGATCTACGTATGTATGTATATGAATGAATATATCTACTGAAATAACAGATGATTCAACAATTCAAATCCATCATGATGGATGACTATTACTGTAGTTTTGTGTCTTTTTTCTTTTGCTTTTGCTTTTTGGCAGCGGAAAATTTTTTTTTTTTTTTATTTCAGAAAAGACAAAGTCACGTGGGCATCATTTTATTTTAGAAACATAGATAGATATACAAGACAATCTATTTAAGCTCTTTGATCTTGTCTGTGTTCTTGTTGTGTACTTGCACCTTACCTTCCTTATTGATTTCTATTTCCAATCCCATTTGCTCCAATTTACCCTCATCTTGAATTTGTACCTTCTCTGGTTGTAATTTTCTGACAAAATCTTGATTGTCCAGATTGTTCTCCAAGAGATAACGCAAACAGATAATTGCTCTTTCCTTGATGAATGGTTCATTCTTATCCAATTGACAATTGTTCAAAATTAGCTCTAAAGTATGCGAAGTTCGTACGTAATCCTGATTGTCGGAATTATGGTACACTAACACGGTTATCATTTCAATTAATAACGTCTTCAAACCACCAAATTTAGATTCATGATCAACTTCTTTCAAAGTTTGTCTTTGAAAATGGGTCTCCAATTTCTGAAGAAGCAGACAGAACTTGGCCAAGTAAGAATAATGATTGAAAAACTCTCTAGTATGATCGAATTGACCCAAGCTTGTCATCACATCCATTATCTTGACAATTTTATTATATAAGGATTCATCTTTTATGTTTTTATCCAAGAGATCAATAAAATCTGTATCGTAATGATCGTATACAGCACTCAACCACGAGAGTAAACCAGTTAATTGAAATTCATCGAAATTCTCCTTATTGGACAATACAAGTTGAGCAATTCTGAGAATGGGATCTTCGTCAATTGTGTCCGTTAAATGATTCCAGAATTTGATAAAGCTCTCATGTAAAAATAATTTTTGAAATGAAGACAAGATTAGCACTTCTTGCTCAGTTAAAACCTCATCCAGTTGACCAACGTCATGGCAATAAGATGAGAATTTCGTCACCATCGGTACCATATCTGCATCATTCAAAAACTTGTAAAGAAATTCACTCGAGTTGAATAAATTGTTCAAGTAGGTTAATAAAATTATTTGACAATTGTCATGCTCAATCTTGCCCATATCAACCGTTATTAAGAAATTTTTCAAGTATTGGAAATCATACTCAAAACTTCTCTGTTTGATATCATCATTATCCTCAACTTTTACCGGATCAACAGAAGATGTAATGTTAACTAAGAACTGTAAGCAAGCGATGTTTAACGGACCTCTGATTTTGGAATCAAATTCTATTGTTCGTAACAATTCCAGATAGTACTTGAATACCTTAGACCTTTCATTACATGAGACCACTAGGTTTCTTGACAAGAGTACCAAACCCCTCAATATCCTTAATTGGTCATACGATACCTCATGATGAGATATATGAGATAAGGACTCGGTTAAGAGATCCCATACTGGAATTGATGAAGCTAATTCTTCTCGTAGTTTCTCATCCTGCCCTGTTCGTGAGATCAAGTTAGATAAGCCCAATAATACAATATCTAAATCATTATTATTATCATTATCATTTGCTTTTGAGATGATAAACTTCACCGATATTTCGATTTGATCCATGTTTTCAACCTCAGAGAGAGATGAGCTCCAGATTAAAAAGATGATTAATTTTTTTTTCTTTTCCGACTCAATTTATATAAAGTTACAAACACAGATAGTTAAATAGATGGTTACAGAGAATGAATGAGAATTACATATATGATTGAAATGAAATTCTTTTAACTACCATTATCCGAGTCCTCTTCATCACTTACAACGAAATTATCGCCATTGAGTTTCTTTACTTCAGCACCGAACCATTGTCCTTCTGTCTCATCATCGTCCTCATCTTCGTCATCATCATCATCTTCTTCTTCTTCTTCTTCTTCTTCTTCTTCTTCTTCAGCTTGGTCACTATCCATATTCATTTCAACGTCATTATCTTGAATATTTTCCAATTTTTTGACAACTGACAATTCATTACTTGTCCTAAGGAACTCAATCATATACCTGTTTCCATTACCACTCTTGACAACATCTTTGGCCAATCTGTTCAAAAATCTTTGAATTAATCTCAATCCACTGGCAAACTCATGTTTATGACTATTGATATATTTACCTTGTCTAGAAAGCAACAGTTTAATCCAGATCAAATGAAACTCTAAATGTTGTGAGGTTAACGATAATTCTCCAATAAACTCCAAGAATTTCGATAAGTAAACCAATGGAAGTTGTGATACAATTAATTTGATATCATTAACAGGGATGCATTCATATACTTTTTGGATAAGATATTTCTCATTCAATCTGAAGGACATCACCAATGAATTCAAATATTCCTTATCCTTCAACATTGCTAAAGTGGATTCTGGTGTCACATCGACATCCAATTCAAATGGGTCAAAGATCAAATTATCATCAACACTGAAGATCAACAAACCTTCAGTTGATGCAGCGGCAAATTGTTGAGCCGTTGGTGAAAATTGCAAGCTGGTAACTCTTATTGCTGGTCTGGATCTTCTTAAAGATGGATCACCACGAGCTGATCCAGGTAAAGTATTATCTATTCTGTCTTCCAAATCAGAATTCTCTCCATTACGATCAATCAAATCTAATGAGCCAGCCTCTGTCAACCTTTTACTATTCAATTTCTCTATTGTACCATCGATAGACATATTCAAAGAGACGGTAAATCTCTTTAGTAATACTTCATTAGGAATATCATAAAGACATATTGAATTATTATTACCACCAGCAATTATACTCAAACCGTCAAAGGAATAACTTATTGTTGTAAAATACTTTGATCTAGCCGCATTCTTGGCGGTGAACCTATCTTCCAAATATCTACCGTTCAATATATCTTTTCTACCATCAATGTGACCGGTTTGCTTTCCTTCTTCAACATTCCAGAATTGTATATAACCGTCCAATGTAGAAACAGCCACTTGCTTGGAGTCGGGACTCATGGCTAATCCCAAGACATCTGAATATATATCAAATGGTTCTACTTGTTGTGATCTTCCAAAAATGTTCCATATCCTTATTGTTTTGTCCCAAGAAGCGGATGCCAATGTAGAATTTTCAACTCCGAATGCAAGGGCAGAGATGGGTCCCTCATGACCTGATAATGTGTCTAATAATTGAGCTGTTTGAACAGACCAAACTTGAATTTCAAAACTATCAATTGAACCAGCACAGACAACTTCACCACTTGGATCAACGGCCAATGAGTTGAACTGCAATCTTTCAGTCGCTGTAAAAGTCCTAAAGTTTCTGAATCTTATCAAATCCCAAGCTCTCACAGTACCATCTAATGATGCACTGAATAAAACCTGTCCTTTCTTTGCAAACTGTACAGCGGTAACACCAGCAGAATGTTCCTCGAAAGTTGCCAAGCAAAATCCTGATACAACATCCCATATCTTTATTTTACCATCGTCTGAAGCTGTCACCACTCTCGAACCATCTGGGGAGTAAGTCAAGGCATTCGTTGAATCGAAATGTCCCTGTTGTCTCAAGATATAAGACTCCGATTGCCATTCATAGACTAACAATTGTCCCAAAGTCGAAGATCCAAATGCTAGCCATTCCCCATTAGAGTTTATTTGAACAGTGTTGACTTCATTTTGTCCCATGCTCAATTGTTGAATCATTGTAAAATCAGGTAATTCATATATTCTAAATTCTCCATTGTTGAAACCTACGACTAATAAGTTAGAAGGGGTATGAAATGTGCAACATTTGACCTTGGCATCGGAGAAGAAAAAGTTTTTAGCAGTTATTCTCCAACTCTGAGGTCCCTCTGGTTTATTGTCTTCTTCTTCATCTTCATCTTCATCTTCACTTTCATCTGTTGGTTTCTCAGTGTACTCCCACTTGAATACAGCACCATCTTTTGAGACTGTATATATGACTTCCTGAGTCTCATTGAAAAAAGCCTTCACCACATAATCTCTGTGTCCAGCAAAAGTCATTGAAGCAGATTTCTCGTCACTATACAACGACCATATACGAGCAGTCATATCCTTTGATGTAGTTAAGAAAAATCTCGAGTCTTTTGACCAAGTTAAAGAGATTACATCATTATAGTGACCAGCGTATACCCTATGACGAACAAACGGTTGAAATTGTCTGTCGTCCGAGTAATCAGGAGTTTTCCAGATCTGTATGAACCTACCACAACATACACTGAAATACTTCCCACAAGGGGAGAATTGCAAGTCGGACACTTTCTCTTTAAAGTTGAAATGATACAAGACAACACGAGAAATGAAATTCACCAATATAGCTCTTCCGTCTTCATCTACTGAGAGCAACAATGTTGCTTGCTTATTCAACGCTATCAGTTTAATGTTCTTTCTATGCTCATAACTAAATGTGAATGATTTATTGTTGATCAAATCGAAACAGGAGACCCTGTTTCCCACAGGACTTAACAACATAGTGCCGGCATCATTGAAAAGAATGTTCCCCTGACTATAAACGGTCCCCAACAAGTTGGATAACTTGAAATCGCTCTTCATCTTTGTGGAAGTGACTATGTATTTATGGCTCTCTCTATCACTATAATCTGAAAAGTTTTTTGTATTATAAAATTTTTTTATTTTTTTTATTTTTTTTCAGTTTAAAAAAAAAAGATTATTTTTTGTTTTGTCTGAGAAAGAGATGAGGTAATTGAAATAAATACTAAAGAGATATATATATATATCGAAGAAGCATAAAGAATAGGGGTTCAATAGTACTATAACGAATCCAATATGACTGAAATTAAGAATGAGGGAAACAATAAAAAGTTTAGCAGTAGGGTATTGAATATGAAATTCATGAGAAAAGCTGATGAGGTGAATAAGCAAGAGGAAGAAGAGCTACTGTCTAAAAAATTGCAAGATATAAGTGAATGGAGACTACCCGATGCTTCTGCAAAGGTCAAACAGAATTTGAAAACCAGAAATAAAATAAAATCTGTTGGATATTCATTGATAATGAACGACGATTACAATCTGACAGGTGAAAGTATTGGTGGGAGGAAGAAATGGGGCGAACCAGAAAAACTAGATGTTGAAGATGAAGTGGAAAACTCTAAGAAGTCAACAAAGAGTGAGAAGGAGTCAAAGGAATTTTTGAATAAATTATGGAAAACACAGAGGAAGGAAGATGATAACATATTGGACTCTTTGAATGGGGGAATTTCTGGAGCAGGAAGCTCAGGCTCAAAAAGAAGATTTAATGATGATGATAACGGGAAGCTGAGCAACGGAAATAAGAAGAAGAAGTATTAAAAGTTTTTACTACAATTCAATTCCACCTTATTATGTATTATTAAAGATCTATTTCTTTTTCTTACCCTTATTTGCATTACCCTTTTTACTATCTTCCTTCCCTAAACCGCTCTTCACCACAGCATCTCTAGTAGTGGAATTGATATGCTTAAATCTGTCCGGACCGATATGGATACCTCCAAACCATCTACATACGACAACAATGCAGTTCCACAGTTCCATGATTGTCAATAGATGTAACATCCGACCACCAGCCGCAGACTCTCCGTCATCATCATAGTCTTGATACTGGACGTCACCATCCTTTATACGATAAGCAGTCATACAGTGGTTAGCTCTCAGTATCTTTCTATCTCCCTTGAGTACCTCCAATGCATCCATCGCTTCAGAAACTGAATTCACTTCTTTGATGAACGCTTGAAATGTTGATTTTCTATCTGTTATCGGTTCTGATACGGTCCATCCTTGTAAAGGATCTACAAGTAGCTTCTTCTCTTTCAATGGAACCAGATTCGTTATATTTGACCTATGATTCAGAGTCGATATTTCGACCGAGGTTGGTGCCGTATCAGATTCATTTGTAGATTCTTCGAATTCAACAACTTCTTCCAGTTTGGTATCATCTTGGTGAAGGATGGGTTCCAATTCCGTAAAAAAATCAAATATACAGACCATGTCCTCGGTATATATGCTATCCAACACTTCTTCAAATAGAATTTCCAAATATCTATCATCATATAAATATCCAGTACTTTTGTCACTGTTCACTTGTATTATCTGAGGTTTCTCTCCAGGGTACATTTCAGGAAATGATATCTGGACTTTGACAATTTCATATTGAGGGATCTTGAATTCATATATCAAATCAACTATTTTATGAGTGTGACCTGGGTAGATCAGCTCAATGGCGCAAACTTCATCAACCAATTCTTCAGACTCCATTTTAATCTCAACTTATAAAGTCTTCTTCACATCTCTAGGAGATAACATTGAGTTAGTACAAAAATTTCAATTAGAAAAAAAAAAACATAATAAAATTCTAGAAGCATCAAAGAAGAGAAGAAAAGAATGAATGAATGAATGAATGAACAAACAAAGACATGTCCAAAGATTTATCAGAAGAATTGAAAAAGAGGGGAAATGAAGCTTATATTCAAAAGGAGTATAAGAAAGCCGCTAAGCTCTACAGGGACTCCATCAAGATAAACCCCAAAAATGCCATTTTATATTCGAATAGAGCCATATGTTTCATCAAGTTGGCAGACTACGACAGAGCATTAAGAGATTGCAATCTGGGTATAGATATCACTACAGACAATAAGGTGATGGTGAAATTATTATTCAGGAAATATTTATCATTGAAAGGTCTATCAAAGCTAGATGAAGCTAAAACTCTGTTAGTAGAAGCCCAAAAATTAGACCCTGATAATAAGGATGTTAATGAAGAGTTGAAAAAGCAAGCTAAAACAATCAGATCAGTCCTACACAACTCTAATGAACTGGATCATTTGTCTCAAATAGAAATTGTGCGAGTGAATCAGATTCCTCCTGAGTATAATATGATTGAAAGATTATGAATCAACAGCTAGCTACTGTGTAATTTCGGATTTCTGAGTCTATATTATGCTCTCTCTCACTTGAAAAAAGTCAAGACAATTTTACGAGTTTTTAATTGATTATTTATTCACTTGTATATAGGAGCAAACGTGGTTAAAATAGAAGCAGATTACCATTTCCGGCTCTTTTTTGCTGCCCTATTGTAGTTCAGTAACCCTTTTCTGGTGCTATAAACTTCTTTTGGTTGAACAATCTCAAGGCAAAATTCCGGTAAATAATCAACAATGTCAAAATCGAATCTATCGATGAGGATAAATGGAACTGCGAACATAGCGGTGAAAAGAATAAAAGTTAAAAAGAAAATCATGGAATAAAGATAAATAAGCCTCTTTCTTTTTCCCTTTTCCTTTCTGCTAAGAATTCGAGGCCTGAACTGTTTATCAGGCATCAACCATAATAAGATCAATGAATGCCATTTGTCAATGAAAGGAATCAATATAAATGGTATCTGCAAAAATAATAAAAGATGACCAAGCAAGAAGTCTAGAGTGAACAAACTCATTTCAATAACCTTGCAAACATACTCCCTGGGTGGAGCAGTAAGAATATGCCACCCTAAACCAGATGTCACCCATTTTCCTGACCACCAGGCTCTATTTGATACATCATATTTCAATTCTCTTGAGAGGAATATCTGTATAAGAATTTTAAAGAATAAGCTCTGGATCAAAAGCACATTACATAATCCAAGCATTGATATTGGGAAATTCCAGTTTTGACAAATCAATAAAGCTTCAAATGATGCAACATGATTGAGTATACATAAGGAGTGACACGTAGCAGCCAACATTGAAGGAAACTTTTTGAACATGGCTGTAAATAGGGGTCCAAATATCAGCGATATTAAGAAAAAAAGTAGAACTATGCATGCGTTCAACAAAATTGGTAAAAACGAGATTATAACCAAGCGAAGAATAGTATTAGCTCTTTCTTGACTTCTCATTTCAGTCTGCGAATTCAGGAAAAGATATGCAATTGAAACAAGTATGACCCATAAAGCATGAGGGAAAAGATCTGAGAAGAGTAAGTTGAGCGAAGAGGGTTTCTTAAAATCTCTCTTTTCCCTCTCATTTTTCAAGTTAACTTTCTTCTTGGAGCCTGTGAACTGTGATCTATGATTTCTAATGAAGGAGGACCAACTTGACACCTTTGTGCTTGAATTTCCACTTGATAACCACACAAGAAACAGCTTATAATCCAAGAAAAATTCACCCCATAGGAATTGGTTTGGGTTGAATAAGAAAGGGGATAGGCATAGTGCAGCAATTGTGTACCACAAATAAAGCAAAGGTAAGTTCCACATATTCAATGAGCAGTATAGCAACATGCATATCGCCATTCCACCAAAGTACAAGCTTTCAGATGCGAATCTTGAGTACAAGGTAGCAAACGGAACTCTAACCGTGGCAAATCCTCTTCCAGTTGCAATATATCGAGCACCGCCTATTTCAATATCGCTGATCAAGGATTGTGCATAAATTTTGCAAACAAAAATCTCAAAGAGTGGGGAAAGTGAGCCAAAATGTTTGAATAACCTAGTCAAAGCTCTCCATATACCTTTCTCGGTGATTTCCTGAACACAGAGCGGAAGAAATGAAATTCCAAACACCATCGAAATTGAGATGATACAGTGACGTAGCCAATGAACTACTGGAATTAAATTCGAGCAACCACTAGGTCTCCTAGGATCGGTGATTGGTCTATTTTTGTCATACTCACAAATGAGAGAGTCTTTAGTCAAGGCAGTCATGTGAATGCAAACCAAGAGAAATAATCTTATAGACAAAACAATAAAGGCATTATTGAGATGGAACCCCAGATGGGCATAATAAATTGACAAAAATCTGTCAATCGGAAGTTGTGTTCCAATATAGAAGTACTCCCTAGACAAGGTCTGTTCACCCATACCAGCACCAATCTTGGTGGTGAAATTCATGATAGATCCAAATCCCAAATCACGTCCTTTACCACATTGAACAAATTCACAATGTTTGATTCTGCCGCCACGGAGTAATGCATTCATTCCAGCAAAAACATCTTCATTCAAGTGCAATCCCTTTTGGGCTTTGGACACTCCTCCTCTTGTTGTCATAAATATAGAATTCAAAAAATCAGGATGACCATAATGAAGTTTTCCGCCAATTTGAGCCAAAGTTCTCGCAAATAATGTACCAAACGTTTGTTCTTTTGCTGCAGCAACGTCACCAAGTATTCCGATATTTTCAGAGAATATGTACTCTCTTGTACCGACAATGGCCACTGGGTCTTGAACATGTTCATCTCTCGAAAAAGGATCAATAGGAGGTAAGATCTCCTCAAATTCAGCTAATAAACTTTTGATTTTTAGGCATTCCTCTAAGTAGTTATCCTGGTTTGCGTCAATTAATTGAATGTATTCTCCCCGACAGAAAATTAGTGCATGATTTTGGTTATCACTTTTCCCATCACCAAGAATTGGATTACCTGATAATTTTATACGGTATTTAGGACGCCTTGTTCCGTCTTCCAAGATTTCGCAACTTCCATCCATGAGACAAGAATAGTAGTTTGTTATATTTTCCATGACCTCTGTTTCAAGATATGCTACTTGGACCTCTGGATAAGCACGAAGTATAAACTCTGTATCTTCCAACTCTTGTGGAGAAAACTGATTCATCCTTTGCATTGAAACAACAATTCTGAATTTTCGAAGTGCCATCATAGATGCTTCTTCGATTCTGGAATCATCATCCTTATAATTGTCATCTAATTTGGAATTTTCTACATCATATAATAATTTTATTGAACGAGAATAATTCATGAAACCAGATATAGTACGATAAAGAGTTTGTGATCTCAAAGATGCCCATATACGGGTACGCAAAATATACTCAGGGTTTGAAGTCTTGAATCCAACACAATAATAAGCGAGATCATCACAGAGCAGACTAGAACTTGGAGATAAAGATTTTGAAAGCCCAGAATCTACTTCGTGAACTAACAGCTTCGTATCTTGAACAAAATTATCCCACTCAACAGGATGGAGCTGTTTTAAATATTCCAATAAAGTAACTCTAGAATATTCATCCTCTTCCCTGATTATTTCTTTTAAAGATAAAATGATCTTTTCTCCATAGTGTGGTATCAATACAGTGAAACTTGGCATATTTCTTGTAGGAGCAACATCAGGCATAGGCGTGGAGAGTGATTGGGCAAAGAAAGTTATTCGACGTTGTGCCTCTGATTGGGCTTCAAAAACCGAACGAGTAGTAAATGTCCCCTCTTGAGATACAAAAAAATTAGGTTCTTTCAAAAGAATATCTTTTGTGTCCAGTGATTTTAACTCCTGATATAATAACTTTTGCACCATCTCAGATGTAATCAAATGTTCACGATACAACGAGATAACAATTGAGTTCCAAATCAGAGATACCAGTACTTTGGAATTAATGTTACGATCAACACCCTGAGCTATCATTTTTGTAAACATACGTCTTGGTAACCTTGAGAACACATTCCTCCAAGGAGTCCAAATTGAAACACCAATGTCAAATGAACAACAAACGGAGAATACTGTGTTCCATATAATATACCACAAGTATGTGTCAAGAAAGAATAATACAAGGTCGGTCAAAATCATTAACAAAAGTAAAATGACTGGCTGTCGTTTACAAAGAAAGATTCCGACATACTTTTCACCGACACATCTTCTTGATTCCATGGACGCCAATTCTCTGATAGAGCCTTTCAATGATAATGTCAAAAAGAAGTAGGACTCAACAAACTTAGAAGCAAATATGAGAAGCCACAATCCATAAGAAGAAACTCTGCTTCTTCCTTGAAGATGGCTAATAGAACCAGTGAAAGTTTTACTTGGTAAAAATTTCCTGTCTTTTCTTGAAAGATAAGAACCCCCAAATAAGGAACCTAGAGGAGATATTGAGAAGTAAACGAATATGATGCAAGACACCGCCAACTGTAGAGCAGTAAGAACGACATTCGTTGTTGAACTTGAATCAAGATCATTGAACAAGAGGATATAAATAGATGGCAGAATGCTCACGACTAAGAGCGTAAACAAGTAAACAATTTTACCAAGCAATGGCTCAGAACCTGGCCATTTTCTGGGAACGAAGAAGTATTCTGAAATGGCGGCTAAAAGATTGATTAAGACAGCTACCGGCCCAGCCAATGCCATGGAAGAAAGTTTTGCTTCTAAAGTTGGCTGATTATCCATAGATTGCCTGTAGTTTTTTGTATATAGAATGCCAGCATTGAACGAAGTATAGAACCAAAACATACAGATATGAATAATCCATATCCGATTAAAGTTGGTTAAAAGGTGAAACCATGTTCTTTTCTCATAATAAGTTTTATAAAAAACTTTTTTCCAATTGACACTATTTAGCATCTGGTACCTTTCATGTGCAGGGAGATCAATCAACGATTTCTTATCGACTAAAACAATTCTCTCTAAGCCCTTTCTATACCAAAATAGCTGATTCATATCATCATAGCCGATGACAGATGAATGATCCTTATCACGATGGGTATGCTCGGATCCGTTGTATTCAAAGGATTGATGAACATAATAATTATAAAGTGGAGTGATAACATGATCCAAGAATGGAAGTTCAGTTGCCATGAAGACAGGCTCACTGAAATTGATCGAGTAAAAGTAGTCATTGCAACATTTGAAGATAAAGCAGATACACTCTGGCATAAATCTAATATTATTGGACTCACCCCATATCAACAAATATAACGCTACTTGAACAACACAATCCAAAGCTGAAAGAGTATGCATATTGTTAGCCCATCTTCTCTCAGATTCCTCTAGAGATAAAATATCACTGGGAAATTCCTGATTTTTGAAAACATGAATTTTAGGCTCACCGTTACTCTTTGCATTTGCAAAACCAATGGTATCATCGATATCTAACTGGGAGGCAAAATACCATTTTCTAAAGTTGGCATTTGATCCGCCAATGTAGTCGGCATGTATGGTTCTCAAACTTTGGACAGTACCCATCCTTGACGCTCTTGAATCCAACAATCTCAAAAAATAATCGTACATGTTTTTCATATTATCCTCTTGAAAATTGAAAACATCTCTTAACTGACTGAAAATAGCTTGAATCTCGATTCTTGTTATTGGAACTTTATCATCAGGAGCCCAAGATGAATACTGATCATGATGATTTTCAAACAGATCAAAAATTCCCTTTTCGGCAAATTCATCGGCATCACCATCAACTTCAAAACCATATCTGTAATTTCCGGGACCCCTTCTCAAGCCAGTGTTGATGAATGGTGTATTAAAAGCGCTGAATGGAAATGCACTTTTCTCTGTGAACGCTGGGGAGTTTACTGTGACAAAAGAATCTTCATTAGTAACAATACATTTCAAATCAGTTGGTAGGGTAAATCATACCAGATGTGGCAGTTTTTGCACCATTACTGTTAGAGTTATTTTGATATTCAGGAGAATCAGTATATTTACTGGAATCATCATCATCATCCAACTCCTGTTCACCGATTGCCCCTTGTTTGATATTCAAATCATTCATTACTATTCCTTCTTGTGTAAGAAACTTCTGACAACTAGACCAATATAGTGGCAAAAACTCTCTCTTGATATCAGGCTATTGATTGTATTTTTGAAAAAGAATTTAAGTCTTTGATTTGTTTCTTAAACTAGAAAGTTACTGTACAAAGAGCGGTTAATTGAATGCATCCATCTTTTTCTGGCTCACTGAACGAAATAGTCAGAAGAAAAATTGTACATCAAACCACTCACTATACAGAAAAAACAATTAGCGACACAATAACTTCATTCCATTGAAACATCAACCGACCGATACTGAAGATTAAGTATTTCCAACCGTTAATAAGCGCCGAAAAATTATTTATTAGGATATCAGATATTCTCTATATATAAGTATATCAAAAACATCAGAAAATGGAATGAAAAAATAAATTAGAAAAGAACACTAGCTCGACAAAAATTTAAAATTTAAATAGTAATCTCATTAAGTATGCCTCTTGAAAACAGAAGTATATAATCGCAATCGAATCTTTAAAAGTAAAATGACAAAGAGTTTTATTTGTATTTCATGTGATCTCTCCATGTGAAGAGCAGCATTATCCATCCCATGAATAAAGTGACAACCCCAATACTGACATTAAGGGTGAACATTGAAGTAAATCCTCTATATTCCAATGCCTCAATAACTGAATCAGTACTCTCCATGAATATCAAACCACCAGCAAGTAATGCAAAACTACAGAATAATTCCGAAAAAGGTTTGATTGGTTCAAACATCGATTCATAACTGTTAAAGTTCCAGAACAACAACAATACAATAGTGACAAGTCTGAAACATGAACCATAAGTAAGTAAAGAACCCCATTGGACATGAACTTGAGTGGATAACATTGATGATTGTTGATGTTGAGACATCAATAAACCGGTAAAGAAAATGGTCAAGGCTGGGAAAGGATTTGGAGAGAATCCTGGAGTGCAAGTGCGAATAGCTTCCATATCAATTTTAGAAACATCAGTATTGGATGTAACTCTCAGCAAAGATGATTCGAATTTTTCTCTTCTCCATTTGGTCAATTTAATTTCAGTCAATACACCACATAAACCGCATCCAATAAACATAAATGCTATTGAAACATGTTGTAAATCTTTGGCAGTCCAAGCACCTCCTGCACCGGCCAAATGCTCCAAGAAGACATTTGTGCAACCGTAGAAAAGAATCAATCCACTTTCTATCAGTTCCATTGTCAACATAGAAGAGTTTGGTTGTAATCTTAAGTACATCGATTGAACTGGTTCGTATTTACCAATAAATGAGTAATTCCAACCTAAACCAGCTTTTTGGAAAGCACCAAGATATCTCATTAATGCAACCACACCCAAACCGAAGAAAACACCACCTTTAATAAAATGTGCCAACAAGTTGAAGATACGAATACCTTGACCTAAGATGTTTAAGACACTGATACCAACAACAAAGTAGATGAAAAGATATAAAAGCAAATTGAAATTTGTCAAGGCAAAAACAATGTATGCCACTCTATCAAAAATAGATGCAATTTTGTTCAATATAACATTTCCAAAAAGTTTTGACAAGATTCTATCTCTAAATGCAAGTGCTTTGGATTTGAAACCAGATTGAGTATTAACCTCAGCTAATGAAATGGCATCATCTTCCAAGTTGAAATCTGATGAATTTGCCCTCGAAGCTGAATTTGAGTTTCCACCTTGGTCAATCAATGTTGAAGAAGGTGAGTCTGGGCCACGAGAATCAAACTCGGTCATAGGGATGTAAGGTGATTTTGTTGATTGAAAGGGGTCATATGACAAAGAAGGTCCTTTGAGATAATTACCTGCTGATTTGATGATAGCGCTAAAATAGTGAACCAACATAAATAAAAATAATATAACACCCATCTTTCCATAAATATTTCCTGGGTATAAATCCTCCACATTCTTGGTATAAATCATATAGGAGAACAAGGAAATTGTAAGGACAGTATTGTTAAGGGTCAAGGATGGCAAAAACCAATTGGATTCAACATTGTTAAAAATTAAAGATGCAGGGTACAATAAAAACAAAGACAATACAAGGAGACCGATATGGACTTTCAAGTAAGATTGATAAGGTGAATCCAATGTGAAAAAAGTTGTAGTGTTGTAACTTTCCCAGTATTTTCTTTCGGCGGGACTTAAATCTGTCTCCAATATTGGAAGACCATGATTGTGATGCACTTCATGAGGTATTGGTATCAACTCGGAGTCGTTGCTTGGAACGGTTACAGGTTGATGATGCTCCATGTTCATGTCCATCTCCAGAGCTGAGGTGATGGATGAAACCCCCAGTATAGCTGAAATCAGCAATAGCAAATGACCATTTGTGAGTCTCATCTCCTTCTTCCTCTTTGTTGAATAATTGTATAATATAAATAGTAAGTAGCTGCTGAGCTTATTAGAAGGGGGTTAAAAAAAACAATTGGTATATATAGAAGCTTTCGAAAAGGCAGATAAAACTAACAATACTATAGAAAGGTGTTAGGTGACTTCTTTTATAGAAAAGGTATATAAAAAAAAATCAGAAGAGAATAATTTTAATTACCTCTTGCTGGCTGGGTTTCTAGCTCATTGCCTAGAATGAGCTTTTTTTTTATTTTTTTTTTGCTCTCTCGTTTTCTCGTTTTGGAATTTTTTTTTATTTTTATTTTCCTCGCTCATTAAATCCGACCCCGAAGTTCCCGCCAAAAGACAAAAATAGAGCTGCTCAAGTCAGATTTGTCAGTCACAGAACCAGTAGTCGAGATTGATATAATTAGGTGGAGATCTATCAATAGGTTTAATTTAGAGAGTTTTCATTGTCGCAGTATTGTTCTGTTGATGACAACTCATTCACTCAGGGAGACAGCTCATCGGTATAGACGTTTGGTTCCGTCCGTGTGTTTGTTGTTTTTTTTCTTTTTTCTTCCATTATTAAACTTCCAGTTTGGGCCATAGTTGTTTACTTGAAGCTCCCTGGGAAAAACGTCATGCACGCTCTATATTTGGAAAGTCGTGTATGAAAGCCAGAAAGGAGAGGACATAGCCAGTTTAATTTTTAATTGAACTGTAATTCAGTTCAACAGGCTGAAAGCAGCCAATATTAAACCTTCGGCCAAACCGAGAAGCCGAGAGACAATTGATAATCTCCGTGAATACTAATTGTGACACATAGATAGACAAAGATAGAGAGGTAGATAGTAAGGGTCTTCAGATTATCATATGAAACAGGCCACTTCAAAAGTGACAGAATTGGTCCCCCTAATACACAATAACCAACCGATTTGGCGAAAACAAGAGAATCTCTGATTGCTTGCTTCGATCACACTATTTGCTTTTAAAATGTTATCCCAAAAAACAACAAAAAAGAAAACAAAAAAAAAAATCTTACCACAATCAATGAACGCAAAACTACTATCACAGTTGAATTATGGAAAAATTGCACGACAATTGAATGAGGTGGTATACTTTTAAGTACACTTTTAACATAGGGCACTTCATCTTCACTTCGAATTATTGACTGACGAACCGAAAATTTATTTTAAAAAAATCACACATCTGATATCCGAGAATGATGTATTTTTAACTCTCATGAAAAACGTTGTGTCATTTCCTGACAGTTTTTCAACATATCAGCCTTGTGATAATAACCTTCTCCAATAGTGATGCCCCAATTAGTAATGTTTACAGTAGCCCTTCTTTAAGTTAAAAAGTGAGCTATAATCATACATACAATCTTTACTAAATTGTTTTCAATGTGTAATTGATATATATACTTTCCTTGAAATAGAATCAACAAAAATCAGAACCTCAGTTGTCGTAACGAGCACGAAACACAGTCTGTAAACGAGCCTTCATTTTATCTTCTGATTAAAGGATCCGCTGACTTGATTTTCGCTTGTCTCCGAAATTGTAATATTTACTTTGTACCTGTTTCTCTCAAAGATTTTTTCAATTGCTCAAAAGGGCTTTTTAGGTTACGTGATGAGTTTCATTAATTTTTTAATTGTTTTCGCTTGAAAATAGTTTCATCTGACAGATCTGAGAAACTAGCAACTTTTTTAAAATAGCAACTTTTTAAAAACAATACTTAACAAAATTAACTCATTTATTTACCTTGGACATCTCTTGGACAAGATATTCTTACTTATGTAGGAGTGTTTATTCTAGATGATCTGATAAGGTTCGATTTTTTTGCATTTTCCTCTTTTTCCTTTATGAATTGACATATCACTGTTGAAAAAGATCTCGCAGCATTTCCTTTATCTGAAACCCTCAATAAATGCCAATGACAATTTCTTCTGCTTCTTAACTATTTATCAAGTTGAAATAAAAAAACCTTCATAATTGTAATAGATGAGTTAGATTGCCAAATTTAGTAAATACCACATTTGGTAATGACATGGATAACAAGTGATTGCCAATGTTGCTAGTTTCACATGAAACAACTATTATTACTTGATAACAAATGATTGCCAATGTTGCTAGTTTCAGAGGAAACCACTATCATTATTTCATCTTCTTGCTATAAAAAGGAGCAATTATATACTTTTTTAACCAGACCTATCGAAGAGAGATAGGGTTTTTATATAGGAGAATATCAATATATTATTCAATTAGTAAATTCCCAACTATCTTTATAGTAAATATTATTACAATAATGAATATAATTATGAAAAAACTTTGTTGAATTCATCAACGAACGAAAATGATGGGACTCAGTATAATCATTCTGTTTGAAGGTCAATAGAAAGCTTGGTTTAAAATTTTAAAACAAATTAAAAACAAAGGTAAGCAATGAGATCGATATAAAAATTATTATATGCATTGAAATTATTTTGAAGATTCAAAGTGCGAAACAAAACTTATTTGGAATTATCTCTCTCACTACAGCTTTAATTCCGAATTCACTAACAATTATTACGCAAAAGAGTGAATCGATTCTAAAACCCATCTTTTTGAATAATGTGGCATTTGGTTGCGGCTATTTATTTCCTCCCCTAAAAATCTTCTGCCTACCATTTTTTCAGCGTTAATTTTGGGCTTTCACTCTTTTAGAATAAGCCACTTGAGAGAGATAAGCAAAGTTTTCTACTATTCTATCCATCAATCATGTTGCCTTGTTTGATGGATAAGTCGAAATATTATTACACATACAACTTGGATTCTTCTATTGATAGAGCTACTCCGGATTGAAGCATATTCTACACCAACCAAACAAAACATTTAAGCGCATATGTTTAACGGAAAGAGCTTTTTGTCCTCAAGTACCCCAGTAAAAGAAGCGCTGAACAGTTTGATAAGAATGAATATATTCTATCTCTTCTTTTATACGTCAGTACTGCTAGGTAATGCATACTGAGCTTGTAACTAGTACTGGGTTTGCTCCCTTAGATGACGTATGTTTGAACCACACACTTCTGATATACTATACTCACGTATTTCTATTTCTGTGCATCATCTTAAGGGCAAAAACATTAAGCGTATCTCCCAATTGGTCCTTTTGGCGCGCGCTTGCAGTATCCTTCTTTTGGAAAATACCGCCTAAAATCTTAATATGATTTTTCCTCTATACGGTCCCCAAAAGATCTTCGATTAAAATTGCCTTCATTCTATGAGAAGCTTCAAAAAATTTATGTAAACAAGTACTACCTTTTTCAAACTCTTGGCAATAGGTAAAAAAGTCTTATTTCAGAGGGGCAATAGGTAAAAAAGTCTTAATTCAGAAGGTACAGAAAAGAAAATCTTTGATTTAAGAAAATAATATGTCTCTTTTTTGTTATCGTAGAGATTACAAAAGGCTTATTTGTTATCGTCTTTGCCCCTTTTCTTATCAGGTAAGTATTTCTTGTAAGACAGATTAAGACTAGGAGCACACATCATCCCTGCTTTTCTATATACTTTTATCTACGAAGGCCCATCTATAAAATGATCTTGGAATCCTCTCTTCGATTTTATTTTTGTTATATTATCCAAACAAATAATGACCATAATCCAAGATGAGCGAACCCCAAAAAAACTTAGAGAAAGTCGAACTGCAAGTGGTGGTAGATATCGATGTCGATTCCTCCTGGGCTGAAGACACAAAGATCTCGGCCAATGATGTTAAAATTCCTTTCAAAAAAAGAAAAGAATTATTTTTCTCCAAAGAGAAACTTGAAAAAGAGAATACCTCAAGGTTCTTTTGGTGGAATCCACCTGGAAGAAGCAAGTTTGAGAAGAGATTGGTTTTCAAAATGGATTGTATCATCTTGACTTACACCTGTTTGACTTTTTTTGTCAAGTATCTTGATACATCAAATGTCTCTAATGCTTATGTTTCGGGTATGAAAGAAGATTATGGATTGCATGGTGCTCAGTATAATTGGTTGACAAACGGTTTCTCAATCACCTATGCAGTTTTTGGTTTACCAGCTACAGTCTTAATGACTAAAATCAAACCACATATTTTATTACCAAGTCTGGAACTTACATGGGGATTTTTAACTTTGATGGTTATTGCAACGAGTAATTATACAGGATTAGTAGTTATCAGATGTTTCCAAGCTGCAGTTGAAGGTATCAGTTATCCATCAATTAACTACATTTTGGGTTCTTGGTACACTAAGGAAGAATTAACAAAGAGATTAGCAATTTTCTGTATATCTGGTGAACTTGGTACTATGTTTGGTGGTTATATTCAATCTGGAGTTTACAGGTCTATGAGTGGTAAAACAAGTTTACCTGCTTGGAAATGGGCTTTTATTGTTGACGCTTTGATCACAGTACCTGTTGCATTGGCTGGTTATTTCATTTTGCCTGATAATCCAAGTGATATGAAGCCAAATTTTCTTTTCAGGGAAGAGGAACTAGAACTCGCTAGAGAGAGAATGGCTTTGAAGCTGGATAATATAGTTGAATCCAATAAGTTTGAGTGGGCTTTAGTCAAGAGAGGGTTCACATCGTGGCAGTTTTTTGTTTTCCCAGCAGCTTATGCCATGAATCAAGTAATTGAGTATGTCAGTAGTTACTGGGGTGTTGCTTTAAAGGCAGATGGTTACAGTGTCTATCAAGCAAACAACTATCCTACAATTGCATCTGCAGTTGCTATTGTCATATGTTTCTTTGCAAGTACTTGGTGTGATTATAGAAAGAATTTTTGGGAGCTGTATACTGCGCTCAGTCTTTGGGGAATTTTCACCCTTGCAATTCTTGTTGCCTGGGATGTTAATTCTTCTTTGAAATTTTTCGCCTTTGCTACAAACAAAGTGAACAGTGGTACAGCTGCTATGATCTGTAGCTGGGCAAATGACTCGATGAGGCATGACAGACAGTTGAGAGCTTTTGTTTTAGGTTCATTGAACATTTATTACTCCTTCCTTAAAACACCTGCAATTGCTACGGTATGGAACACTAGCTTGGCTCCAAGATACAAAAGAGCACATATTTTTCATTTGGCGATACAGGTTGCCTCTACATTATTTTGCTTTGTTGTTGTATTATTTGATAGATATCAAAGAAGGGTTTTGAAGTACATTGACTCCAAAACTGCAGAAGCAAAAGATATTATCTACACAAATGATACTTCGAGTGGACATAGTAGTACTGACAGCCCAATTGACTCAATCGATAAATAGTTGAGCACAAATTGATTTTGTTGAGTCGAGGGTAATAATTTTTCTGATCTTTTATTTTACTTTTCTTTGTCTCGAAAACTGTTGTGAATATTTAGAGGCATTCAATTCTTTATTCAATTCTTCTTTTTCTTGTGAATCAATTAATGTAAACTAGTATTCTCTAGTATTTTCTTGGTCTACTACCTTACTTTTAAGTTGTTCAGAAAGATTAATGCCCATTCCTTCTTCGTGATTGCATTCGTAAGATCAATAGTCACTAAATCACAGTCTTTTCTTGAGACGGCTAAGCTTGCCATTCCCAAATAAGTTAAGTTGGTTAATTCGTCAAAACTTACACGTGGTTCAGATTTAAAGGAAAATAAAGTTTTACAAGTTTGATTTTTTAGGCGACAAAGTTTCCCCTTAAATAACTAAAAGGTGTTCTTCTCTCATGTTGATAGCCGATCCTGAGTGAGTTTTCAATATAAACTGATAAGGACTATCCTTATCAGTAGCAAATACACACCAAGATTTTCTTATTATGCTCAATAAGGTACAAAGAGCTACCTGTCACATTTAATAGTGATCAATCGTAGTTTTATCACATTCAGTCAGCTCTACCGTTAAAAATCAATGTGGTTCAAAATATTCAGTGAAAAGAAATGATCGCAATTAATTAAACAAATCCAAATTCAGATCAAAATCATAAACCTTTTTCATTTAGTTTTGAGTTATTTTTGTATTATATTTCATATATTTTCTTCTTCAGTAAGTTAGATAAAATAATAATTAAGATATCGAGTCAAAAACCATTTTCTCTTTATGGCAGGTAATACTTGCTACAGAAAATGTTAACAGACTGTGTTTTTTTGACATTTGTCCTCAGATCCAATTATGCACATTCATTTCAGAATAGAAGAAGTCATCAGCAAGTCAGCCAAGAAAAGGCTGTATTTCACTTGAATACTGTCTTAGATTGTAAGAAATTTATAATCACTTATGAAAGCCTTCATATTATCAGATCAAGCAAATCCTGCAAAACCCTGGCCGACGGATCTTGTGGAGAAGATTAGGCAGAGGCAAAAAGCTTATCGTGTTATTTTTTTTTTTTGAGGGAATTGCAGGCGCTCAAGCTTTTTTTTATCGCCCGAAATAATATTTTTGATAAGAGATTTGATGCGATATGATAATGGTTGATGCAGTATGAGAAGAAATATGTAGCAAAAAAAAATCTTTGATCTGTTATTTTCTTCTTTATTAATCCGTTATCCGGATAGCCTCTTTATCATTTGAAAATGATTCGTATCAGTTTGCTTTTTCAAGTTACATTTTTGAATATAAAAGCACATTGGATGTCACCCTTTTCTTTCGTTTATCTCTACATAAAGAATCATCAATAAAAAAATGGATGATAACATGAAAGACATAAGTAAGGTTGAAGAGGGGGTGTCAGATCTCCAAAGTGAAAGTATCATAACTACTGTAGAAAAAAAGGCAACAGTTGTTGAAGTGAAGATCCCTTTTAGCAAGAAAAGAGAGTTGTTTTTTTCAAAAGAGAGTCCACCAAAACCACCTAAGAGAAAGTTTTTCCTTTGGAACCCGCCTGGAAGATCTGCCTATGAGAAGAAACTAGTTTTCAAAATGGACTGTGTTATTTTGACATATACTTGTTTATCATTTTTTGTAAAATATCTTGATCTGTCAAATGTTTCAAATGCTTATGTTTCAGGTTTGAAGGAAGATTATAATATGCATGGTACTGATTACAATTGGTTGACCAGTATTTTTTCTTTGGTTTATGCTATCTTTGGTTTGCCAGGTACAGTTTTAATAACAAAGATCAAACCTCATATTTTGTTACCATCTCTGGAAGTTATATGGGGACTTTTAACATTGATGGTTATTGCAACTTCAAATTACAAAGGTTTGGTTACAGTTAGAGCATTTCAAGGTGCCATTGAAGGAATGAGTTATCCTTCAATCAACTACATTTTGGGTTCATGGTATACAAAGGAAGAATTAACCAAGAGAACAGCCATTTTTGTCATTTCAGGTGAACTTGGTACTATGTTCGGAGGTTATATTCAATCCGGTATCTATGATTCATTGAACGGTCATGGTAGTATTCCACCTTGGAAATGGGCATTTGTTATAGATGCTTTAATCACTTTACCAGTTGCTGTTGTTGGATTTTTCTTATTACCCGATAGTCCAGATGAGATGAAACCTAATTTCATCTTTAGTCAAAAGGATATTGATTTTGCTGTTAAGAGGCTTGCATTGGAAGAAGAAGAGATAGAAGAAACTAATATATTCAATTGGGGGTTGATCAAAAGAGGTATTACTTCATGGCAATTCCTTGTTTTTCCCTTGGCTTATTCTCTTGACCAAATTGGTGAATATGTCGGTGAGAATTGGGGAATTGCACTTAAGGCAGATGGTTATTCAGTGTATCAATCAAATAATTACCCCACGATAAATGTAGCTGTTGGTATTGTGGTTTGTTTTCTGGCAAGTGTATGGTGTGACTTTAGACAGAATTTTTGGGAGCTGTACACAGCTGTTAATTTGTACTGGACGTTTACATTTGCAGTAATTGCAGCAAAGCATACAAGCAAGACATTCAATTTTTTCGCCTTTGCCACTTCCAAGATGAATGCTGCAATGGCAGCAATGATTTGTAGTTGGGCAAATGAAAACATGAGACATGATAGGCAATTGAGAGCTTTTGTGTTGGGATCTTTGAATGTTTACTATGCTGCTTTCTACACTCCAATATCAAATACTGTTTGGAATACTGATTTAGCACCAAAGTATATTAGAGCACATAATCTTCATCTAGGTTTACAGTGTGTCTCAACGGTTTTTTGCATTGTTGTTGTGCTTTTCGATAGATATAACAGAAGATTCTTACTTTATATCAACAATATGTTGAAAGGAGAAGCAGAAGCGGGTGAAGTGATTGTTGAAGCTGAGGAATATTCCGAAGGACAGGAATATTTGGATGCTGACATTCGAAAGTATTGATGTCAAATTTTTATTTAGATTTCGATTCGCCTGCTATACACAATATAATATTTTTTGAAAGCTTTTTACCTAAAAGAACTAAAAGTTTACTTATGAATTCGTTGATAATCATCTTAACCTCCCAGGCTAATCCTGTTTCACCTATACTCATTAGGGTGACCATAGTGACTTCTCACAGGCTGCTAGACGTTAGTTGTCTGCCAGGCAGGGAGAAATGTCAAAAAAAAAAAAACTGAAAACTGCAAAAGAGCTAATAAAAGTGATGATAGATGATTCATCACAAGATCGAGATGAACCTGAAGATGGAAGAATGGAAAGGATTATAGAAGAAACAAGATACTAATGGCTGAAGATGAAGAAGACATATAATGAAACAAGCAGCGATCAATAAAATCTCAAAGAAGATAAATGGCAATCATACAGACTATCCGACTATGAACCATGGAAATTATTCTTGGGTTATTGGATGCTGCGTCTATGCCATGAAATACTATTTGTTTACTTGAAAGCATGTACTAATATATGTATATGGCTTTACGGCGTACAATATAAAAATACTTCAAAGATCGATTGCTTCTACAGATTTAATCAAAAAAAAAAAAACATTTTTTCTTGGATTTCCTTCTTCAAGCCCTTAAATAGTCTATATATATATACAAAAGACAATTTTACATCAAAATATTTGCTCAAACTGAAAAATTATTTGAAACACCATCACTAGATAATTAGTTTATTTAGAAAGATATCCGATTATGAAAGTAAAAAAGTCAAAAAGAGAATAATAAGTGACCCAATGGAAGAAAAAAGAGAAGCAATAAACAATTGAAAGACGTAACAACATGAAATTCGAAAAAACGAAAAAAAGGAACAAAAGTGAAGTAATGTGTTCTTATACTTGAGTTTCCTCCACTTTCAGTGCTTTACTTGGGTTTAAATGCTTCCTCACATAATGTTGCTTTTCTAAAAGTTCTGGATGTTCCTTCATGATTTTTTCTCTCTGTTCTTCTTCATTAACAATATCTTTCCAAGCACTCGATTGCAGATCTGCTTTCTCTTGAGCAATTTCTGGATGATTTTCTTCGTAAACTGAAAGACCAACAGAACCTAACAATAAAATGACAGTTAAGAATTGAGCATACATTCTTGCAACATATAATTTTTGACTCTGCGATAACATTTTATCTCTGTTTGCATAAAGCCATGAACCATACAAAGACAGTAACCATATACCAAATATAATTTTATATCTGTTACCTGACAAGACTTCGATGGTTTTATCCAATGGAGTCAATGATTTCCATCTTCTGTGCTCTTCAAGAGTTTTTCTTTGTTCATATTCAGAACTATACATCTTGTTATCAAATTCGTTTGATGCATTTTCAGCAAAGATGACAGTGGTAATCAAAGGAGGAAAAATGGCCACACATGATTTAACAGACCATGACAATTTGAAAAGGGCTGGGAATCTTCTAGGTGCCAAAGCGTATATACCCAATGAGATACATGTACCAAATATTGCACCTTTAATACCACCCGCCCTAACAGCTAATTGTTGAGCTTCAATTTCTTCTTCTGTAAGTAATTTCATAATTTATAATTCTATTCTATAATTAATCTCTATTAATATTGTATGTGAAATGATTAACATCCAACCATTTGTAAATAAATTAAATAGACGATTCCTTCCACCTTTATTTATATTTATTTATTTCCAATCGTACGTAATATTTTTTTTTCTGCGTTTCTTTAATTATTATTTCTTTTCTTTTTTGGATGGCCACCTTCCTCCCCATAGTTAAACTATCCGGTTATATACTGAGTGAGAAGAAATGTCGGTCGTGTGTTTTATTACCAGAAGGCTGTTTATTTTCATTATGTTGTGGTGTGCTATCCGGAAAGTGGGTGGGTAGGATGAGGGAATTATATCGGGAGATGGAGTCGGATAAGAATGAAATGGATATGAATGTTGGTAACCTCTATATATATATATATATAAATATATTTCTCTATTACAATGGAATGGCTAATTAAGGTTTTGAACATTTGAAAATGGTATATTTTTATTCTTATTACTATCATTTTACTTGCTTGCTACTCAAGGACATATATTCATCATACACTTTCTCGTTTAGTGCTTTTATTGATGTTTAACTTGGACTAGTCGTATACTACTACATACATACATACATACATAAACGTGAGCTGATGAAACAAACTCACTTATCGTAAATCTTTTTTCACCTACAACTAACTAACTACTCACTATCCCATCAATTTTTTTTTAGCTTGTCGATAGGAGGTGAACTGAGATTGAATCTTACTTGATCACCTGCTATCGTTGACTGATGTTTTTCCATTTTTTTTCCCAACTTATTGGGATATACTCAAAACAAATATTGTGAGGAATTTTTGCAACCAACAAACTGATTGGGGCTTGGGAAAATCATTAAAATCTATTCATCGTCCGAGTCAATTATCCTACCTGCTCTACTTCTTCCTGTCCTCTGATGGCTATTATTCAAAAACAGCACATCACCACTACAATCTGATTCATCTGATGAGAATTCATGAGGATGATGATCATCATCTTCTTCTCCATTTACACGTCGCACAGCTTCTTCAAATTCGATTTCACTATCTGTCGGTGCTGATTCATTATCATCGCTGAACCCACCCCAGTTGGAATATGACACATTTTCCTCCATATTACTATCGTCTAGTATATCAGAATATACATCTTCCAAATCCTCATTTAACAGATCCAAATCACGGTCATCGAGAAAACTGGATCCATCACTAGAATCATCGATATCTTCCCCTTCATCTTCTTCATCTCCATCATCCATATCTGGACCACTAAAATATAAATCTTCTTCTTCATCACTCTCGTGCTCATTGTTGTCTATCAAAGTTGCTCCACAATTCAAACATGATGAACCATGCACTTCCCAAAGACATCTGGAACATCTGGGAACACCATCTGATCCATCATGTGTTGTTTCGATCAAATCATGGAAAATTCTATGAAATAAATTTCCCTCTTTCAAATCTGTTTCATATTCTTGTAAAGAAGATATTCTCGATTTATTCACTGCATCAGAATTAAGTGTTGATATAACTCCTGCTACTAACTCCCTGAAAGTTATATTCATTATTGGAGGTCGACGAACATTGTTCCTACATAAAGGACATTGCCGCCTATTTCTGAACCATTCTTTCAAACAACTATAACAAAAAGAATGACCACAGTTTAATACAAAAGGTGTGAACATAATCTCCTGACATATAGTACATGAAATAGATGAAGTAGTCGACTGAATCAATCTCTTCAAAATACCCGAGTCCAAGTCGTCTACTATTTCCTGCATTTTTTTGGATTGGATTTGCTATTAGTTTCTCTCAAGAGTCACTTTAGCTGTTCCTGCTACTATAAGCTTTGAAATAAATCAATCACTGTTATCTAAATTTTCTTTTTTTACTTATGTATGTATATATTTTGCACGCATTCATCTCCTCATTTTGACGTGTGCGGTTATCCAAAAAAAATAAAAAATGAAAAACAAAATAAGAAACACTACTACTTAAAAAGAATAATATAGGGGAAAAGAATGTTCTTCGCGTCATCATTAAGGTAAACAAAGATTGATAGATAACCAACCATCTAGCGTTGACAGCTAAAACAAACTACAGTAAACAAATGCTGGAAGAGGAGCAATTGGAAGTTTTGCCAACTACTATATTGGTTGATTTTGTATTCGACGTGTCAAGATTTTTGCTCAATGCCAGTAAAAAAGATGTCATATTTTTCAAACAAAACCACTTAAAACCCATCTACGAATCATTTATTAACGATCCGAGTCAGTCGAGTATATTCGTTTCAAAATGTATCGAAGAAAAAGATGATGATGATGATGATGATGTTCAATTCACAATTTCAAGATCTTTGGAGTCTGTGCCGAATTTCATTTCGACAATGGTTATTATCAAGGATAAAGGTTACTTGGTTGAATCAATCGCTTTACAATCCCAGTTACAGATTATATATCTACCCTTCCATACTGAAAAAGACATTAGATCTTCCTTTGAAAAAATCAGATCATTAATTGCCATGGGAATATCTCCTTATTTTGATTCCTTGCTGAAAGTTATTAATCAGGACTGTCAAAATATCGAAGATGATTCAGGTTCCATTGGATTAACCAAAAAAAGATTTAATGAGTTAGTCTTATCATTACAGCATATACAACAAATCATTCAAGTACCCGATTTGAAAGCAGCAGTTCATCCTAAAATTAAAGATATTGTTGCCAAACATGGGAATCAAGGTGAACCTTTAATAGATTTTGTTGATGAAGAAATATTGGCAGATGCATCCCTCATGAACAGTTTACAAGCAACAGTGAATCAATGGATTAGATCTGTCCAAGATATTACCCATTTGTCCTATGATCCTCAAAATGGTACATCACTAGACGAAGTAAGCTTCTGGGTCTCTTTAGAGTCAGCCTTGTTGAGCATAGAGGAACAACTTAACTCCCCTGAAATTTTGTTGACTTTAGACGTCTTGAAAATGGCAAAAAGATTTCATGCAACTGTTAGTTTTCTTTCCGATACTGGTATCAAAGAGGCTTTAGGAGTTGCCCTGAAACATAGTCAATTGTTGAAAGATATACCACTAGATGAATTGTTCTCAGCTCCAAACTTGAACAAATTAACAGAAGCTATAATATTAGTTTGTAATCATTTAAAGAGACTTAGAATTGTTCAATATCCTATAATTCGAGCTATATCTTTTGTTGAGGTGATTTCAAGAGATTTGGAGATCATAATGAGAAAACTTCTACTTCAACCACCGATCATGTCCTTGACAATTGAAGACTTTGATCAAGTGATCCAAGAGCTGCAGACATGTTTTGACGCTTTCGATCTCAGCGTTAAAGACTTCACCAATTTAGCTAGAGAGTTGTTACGTAAGAGAAATGAGAAATTTATCATGGTTAAAGTGGATTCAAAAACAAAAAATTTACTGAAAAAAATAAATCTCATATCGCAATTCCGCAAAAAACATATCGAATGGATTGACACCATTCAAAAAGTGAATTTTGAGGACCAATTAATGACAGAACTTGATTTTGCTTATAATGCGTTTGAAAAAATAGATGTCCTTGATACTTCCAATGAAGGAAGCAAGGCTTGGGATAAAGCTGAAAAATTATACAACCAAAAAATTGTTAAAATTCAAAATACATTGATCCAGATGTTGCGGTCATTGTTATCGAGTGCCAAAACCTCTAACGAAATGTTTGAAATTTTTGCAAACTTTCAGTTTTTATTATCTCAGGAGACAATTCGAAATTCCATTCAAGAATATCAATCACAACTTTTATCAGTTGTGAAATCAGATATCAAGAAATTACAAGTTCAATTCGTGAAGCAAATCCCAGTGATTCGATTGTTCAGGTTAAGAGATATTCCACCTGTCAGCTCTACTATAATATGGGCGAAACAGATAGAGCAACGATTGGACTTCTTGATAAGTAGATGCGAATTAATTTTGGGATTGAATTGGAAAGACTACCCAGAGGGTCAAAAAATGAATCAAGAACTGACAGTGTTTCGTTCAAAATTGAACAGCGATATTATTTTTGAGAAATGGGTCCGCGACTCTTTGCACCGTACTGCGAAATCGGTGGAGGAATTAAATGTGTTTGAAGTGACCAAGAACAGTAAAACATCTAATTACGAGTTGATAGTGGCATTTGATCCGTCTGCCATGAATTTATTCAAGGAAGTTAGATACCTTCGCTTATTGGATTATGAAATTCCTACAGCTATTGTAGCCAATTCAAATGTTGTAAAAAAATTATATCCGCATGCAGTCGCAATCACAGAATCATTGATCATCTGGACTAATTCAATCAATGAGATTGAAAATCTTGGAGAGCTAGCCACTTTGTTGAGTTTTGATTTGAATCAGATTATTAATCTAATTTCATCTGTATTACCCACTATGTGGGGTACGCTAGCCAAACTGTATGACTTGATGCAGTTGGTAGAAATTGAGAATCACCGTTTGGAAGAAATGGATGAGATGATCATCTTGGGTAAGATCATTTTGTTGGAAGAATCAATTTCAACTTTTTCCAGAAAAATAGCTTTGGTGAAAAGTACAGGATCAATCTTGAAAGGATTTTTCTCTGAGTTGAAAAATTGTGATTATGATGCCATTACTTTTCAGAAATTGATATCATCCATCCAAGCAACCACGAACGAGGTTGTATTCAATGATTTTTCCGATATTGAAATGTTAGTTTCCAGGTTGAATGAGGAGCTCATTTCAATTTTAACTACCAGATGCTTAGAGGAATTAGATCTTTGGGGTAAGACCTTGACCAATGGAAGTAATAATGATCTCATGGATGACATATCTTCAACTAATAGTAGCAGATTTTTATTGCCTTTAAAGTATGAAATAGTTGTTAGTGATCTGACAATAAAAATTATACCTTCCATAGAGCTAGCTAAGGAATATTGGTACAAGAGTCTTCATGATTGTCTTAATGTGGTCAGAGAACAAAAATTGATAAGTTCATCCTCCGGAATCCAGGAAGACACACATTTAAATTATTTTCAACCTGATTCAATATACGTTGATATCAATAACAAATTAAATACTTTGGAAGCAAAGTATCTCGAAGTGTCGGAATATTGCACAATGTGGTCTAATTTACAGAATTTATGGAGCTTGGAATTAGATAGTGTTTTTGAGGCTGTCTCGGTTGACATAGATGCTTGGTTACTGTTGTTGTATGACTTCAAAATCACCCGAAAGCAATTAGATACCTTTGAATCATCAAAAGATTTTGGCTGTATAATCTTTGATTACAAACGAGCTCAATCGCATATCAATAATAGATACGATTTGTGGCAAAGTCAGTTATTTACCAAGTTTGCTGAAGTTGTTGGCCACTCAATGAAAGAATTCGATCACCAAGTTCTCAGTATGAAGAAGCATCTTGAAGACTTCAATTTGAATGACAGCATTTTATTGATATCAGAAATCGGTGCGGCTCAGTCTAAGATGTCACAACTTGAGACCGATTTGAAAAACTTCCAGGCAGCAGCAGCTCTCCTAATTAGGAATAGATTTCGGTCTAATTCTAACTGGTTACCTCTTGATCAATTGAACGATGATTATGCTGCCTTAGAACAGATTTTGTTGAGCAGGCAAAATTATGTTCAAAAAGAAATGTCGAACATCCTCCAAAGGATTGAAATTGCATCAGAAAGTTTGACAGAATCAATAAATCAGATGAAACTGAAGTGGGATTCTGAAAAACCCGTAACGGGAGATTTGATACCAGATCATGCATTGCATGTATTGCTGGAATTTGAAAAAACAATGACCCAACTAGAGACTGAGAGGACAAATATTATTACCTCTGCTAACATTATGAACAAGCATATACGAAGTATACCATCGTTGTCTTCTTCAGTACAAGAGATTTCTGATTTAAAGTCGGTATGGGATTCACTCAATATTTTGTGGATACAATTGGAAAACTGTAGAGAGCAACCTTGGACTACCATATCTCATACTGAACTAAGGCGGCAACTCGATGATTTGTTGTCGCGCTCAAGAAGTATGCCTGTGAAGGTACGTCAATATTCCGCATTTGAAGACGTACAGACACTGATAAAAAACTATATGAAAGGCATCAAAATTATCAGCATTTTGAGTTCAGAATCCATGAAGGATCATCATTGGAATAAACTATTCAAAAACTTGAACAGAAGTCCCATTCCTCTTGCAAGATTAAAATTGGGTGATGTATGGAAGCTCGACATTTTGCGAAATGAACAACTAATAAACAAAGTTGTCGAACAAGCAAATGGTGAAAAAGCCGTTGAAGATGAGTTGAACAAGATTGAAACAACTTGGCAGAGTATTAGTTACGAGTTTTTCAATTATAAAGGTAAAATTAGGCTCGTGAAAAAATGGGACTTGTTGTTTGAGCAATGCACCGATGATATCAATACGTTGTCAAGCATGCAACACTCAGCTCATTATGAAATATTTGAACAGAGAGGTGCCTATACAATCGAAAGGCTAAATAAGTTATTCAGATTGTTGGATGTTTGGATAGAAGTTCAAAAACAGTATGTTTATGTTGATGGAGTGTTTGGCGAAGGTAGTGATATAGAGAGACTTTTACCCTTGGAGACCTCCCGATTTCAGAACTTGAGTGCTGAATTGTTTCTACTTTTGAAAAATATTTTTAAATCTCATATAGTTATAGATGCGTTGAATGTTCCTGATGTTCAAAGATCTATGGAAAGAATTATGGATCTTCTCACAAAGATAAGAAAATCACTTTCAGAATATTTGGAGAAACAAAGAGAGCTTTTCCCTCGTTTTTACTTTGTTGGAAATGGGGATTTATTGGATATGATTGGAAACTCTCATAATCCTGAAGCTGTATCAAGACATTTTGGAACTCTTTTCAGTGGCATGTTTGGCGCTGTTTGTGAGAAAAACATGATCATTGCAGTAACATCTGAAGAGAACGAGGTAGTTCAGTTAAGCCAGCCTGTAGAAGTGAGCCAAACAACGGATTTACACTCTTGGTTAATAGAATTAGAATATGAAGTGAAGGTTACTCTATCTAAGCTTGTTGAAGATGCAATTGCAGATTTAGAAAAATTCTATCGCGATGAAGTGAGTGAAGATGATCTCGCCGAATTTATTGACAAATATCAGCTGCAAATAATTATTCTCGCTTCACAGATTTGCTTCACCAAACTGGCAGAGTCTTCGATTGAAGCATCAGATTTGAAACAATTGGCAAATAAATACGTTGAGTTCCTTCAGCTAATGGCGAATGCAGTGTTGGGTAAGATTAGCTCAATTCAAAGAAGGAAACATGAAAATCTTATAATTGAGTTTATACACCAAAGGGATATAATCAATAATTTGGTTGAAAGAAATATTACACTGCCCAGTGATTTTTCTTGGTTGTCAGTTCAAAGATTTTACTATAACCATACTAAGCAGGATTATACCATGCGTTTGACAATTGAGCATGGTAGTGCTTCATTTACCTATGGCTTCGAGTATCTTGGGGTACAAAATAGATTGGTATATACTCCTTTGATCGATAGTTGTTTCCTATCAATGACTGGAGCACTCAGTCAGAAAATTGGTGGATCGCCATTCGGGCCAGCTGGTACTGGTAAAACCGAATCCATCAAAGCATTAGGACAAAATCTCGGTAAGATGGTCTTGGTGTTCTGCTGTGATGAATCTTTTGATTTTCAGGCAATGGGAAGAATTCTACTTGGTATTTGTGAAGTTGGAGCTTGGGCTTGTTTCGACGAGTTTAACAGATTGGATGAAAAGATGCTTAGCGCCGTTTCTACTCAAATCGAAGAAATCGAAGTTTCCCTCGGTGATCCCTCCAAACAAATACTGTTGCTAGGTAAAAAGACTTCTGTCCACCGTGAGACAGGTATCTTTATTACTATGAATCCTGGTTATGCAGGTAGATCAGAGTTACCAGAAAATTTGAAGAAATTGTTCAGAAGCTTTTCAATGGCCAAACCAGATAGAGAGATTATTGCTGAAGTTATTCTTAATTCACAAGGATTTAAAGAGGCAAAAGATTTAGCCAGCAAAATAGTTCCCTTTTATTTAAAACTTGAAAGTTCGACGACTAATCAAGTGCACTATGATTTTGGGCTAAGATCTTTGAAAATTATGCTTATAAATTGTGGTTTGAGTAAGAGAGATCAAAAAGATATTAAATATATATCTGAATTGCTGATTGTATTAAATAGTCTAAACGAGACTGTGGCTCCAAAATTAGTTCAAGAAGATGTGATGGTTTATGAAAAACTAGAACTTGAAGTTTTCGGCTCCAAGGGTTCAAGTAATGATAACCCGGAATTTCTTAAACATATGGAATTATACTCCCTGGAAATTGGAATTTCAAATACAAATGAGTTTATTAAAAGAGCCTTACAGCTTTCTCGATTTCAAGAGACACATCATGGTATCATACTATTAGGTGAAGCTGGTGTGGGAAAGACCACTTTGTGGAAAGCAACTTTGGCGGTTCTTGGCAAAATTAAAGGCGAGGAATGTACTCACTATATACTTGATTGTAAAGTGATGTCCAAAGAGCAAATTTATGGTTCATTAGATCCTGTCACGCGTGATTGGAGTGATGGTTTGCTAACGTCAATACTTCGAAAAATCAATGAAAATCTACGAGGAGAGCTTTCAAGAAAGATTTGGATTGTGTTCGATGGAGATGTCGATCCAGATTGGATTGAAAATTTGAATAGTGTCTTAGACGATAATAAGACTCTCACATTACCAAATGGTGAGCGTATTTCGCTTCCCTCAAATTTGAGGTTGATTTTCGAAGTAGATAATCTTGACTATGCGACTCCAGCAACTATCAGCAGATGTGGTATTATTTATGTTTCCAAACCTCTTTGCGATCTCGATCAGCAATTCGAGAAGCTTTTACTTGAACTTGGAAATGATAACAACATCAATGTGGAAGAAAGATCTCTTGTTGAAAATACAAAGTCAAACTTTATCAAGGAGATTAAGAAAATTTTAAACGGGGATCTGTTGGAAACATTGATACAAGAAGCTAAGTGTAAGAGTCATATCATGATATTTGATATTTGTCACTCTTTGAAGAAACTTCAAATCATGTTGGGCACTTATTTGAGCAAGCTCATAAATAAACTTACTCCCTTGCCTGATATCTCGAAGTTTTCCTTGAATTCAATTTTGATTTCTTGTTGTTGGGCGTTTGTGGGAGATTGCCCTAACCCAGAAAGAGTTCTGTACAGCAACTTTATCTGTGATTTTTTCAACCGGTCACATCCAGAGAAATCATTGATTGATTACTCTGTAGCTATTCCCGAAGGAGGGCTTGAGCTTTATAGGGTCCCTTCAATCACATTAGAATACCAAGATGTCGTTCGCCCCGACGTTGTCATCCCTACAACTGATACAGTTAAACATGAAGATTTGATATACTCTGTGATAAATGAGCATGCACCTTTGATCATGTGCGGACCACCGGGGTCTGGAAAGACAATGACTTTACTATCAGCTTTGAGAAAATCGCCGGATCTTGAATTAGTTGATCTTAACTTCTCGAAGGAGACTACTCCATCACTACTTTTAAAGACTATGGAGCTGTACTGTGAGTACAGAAGAACTGCAAATGCTACAATATTGGTACCGCGAGCTTCAGGTAGATGGTTGGTTGTTTTTGCAGATGAGTTGAATTTACCGAAAACAGATAAGTTTAACACACAGAGAGTTATTAGCTTTATGAGAGAAATGATTGAAAAGAATGGGTTTTACAAGAACAATCAGTGGGTAGAACTTTCGAATATCCAATTTGTTGGGGCATGTAATCCTCCGACTGATCTTGGACGGTACAACCTATCTATGAGATTTCTTAGAAATACTATGGTTGTTTCAGTTAACTACCCGGATGCAGATTCTTTGTATCAAATTTATGTTACATTGATTCATACTCTTCTTTCTTCGCATAATCTTCCACAATTTTCGAAAGAATTTGGACGATCTCTTGTCGAAATTTATGAAAATGTGAAAAATGCCTTCACAAATGAGGTTATCAGCCCTAGAGATATTTCTAGAGTTGTCAGAGGTATGTACGGATATCTTGAAGGCCCTGTTACTTTACGCGAGCTGCTTCGATTACTTCTATTCAATGCCCTCAGAGTCTATTCAGACAAAGCATCAGATGAGTCTATTTCTTCCTCGATCTTCACTATCATTAAGAACGTAATCACTGAAAATTTCCCTATTGAAGACGAAGCTCTATTCAAACTTCCTATTCTATATACCAACTGGTTTTCTACATCATATCAAGAAGTAAGCGAAAATGATTTACGTTTATTTGTTTCAGAAAGACTTAAGGTATTTTGTGAAGAGGAAACTGATGTCGCAATCGTACTTTACGACTCCCTATTAGATCATATTTTGAGAATTGATCGTGTATTAAAACAGCATCAGGGGCATCTTATTTTAGTTGGTCCAAGTAGCAGTGGAAAGTCTACTTTGACGAAATTTGTTTCATGGATTAATGGTTTTAAGATAGTACAACTTTTAACTAGTAGAAAGTTTACACTTTCAGATTTTGATAATCAATTAAGAGAAATTATAAAGCGGGTAACTCTCTTGAATGAAAAATTGACTTTCATAATTGATGAATCTAACATTATTGAATCTTCATTTTTGGAAAGAATGAATAATCTATTATCTAGTTGTGAAATTCCTGGTTTATTTGAAGAGGATGAAATAAAATCTATCTCTTTGAACTTGGGCTTGGAGGAATCAGAGCTTCCTACTTACATGAGAAGTCAAATTGCGGCAAACTTGCATGTAATCTTTACCATGAGTGAAGCTGTTGATGATGCTGAAGCAAAATTTCTTTCATCTCCGGCGTTAATTAATAGATGCGTTGTTGATTGGATAGGAGACTGGTCTGATTATTCCATGTATCAAGTTGGGCTATCTATTACACAATCGGTGGCAATTGATATGCCCGAGTATCGAAAACCAAGTTCGTTAGACTGTTTGATTCCAAAGCTGCTTGATTCCTATAGGGATGTTCTTATTGATACAGCAGTATATTTTCATCGAATACTGTCGAAGCTGAAAGGTTCAGTAAATTTTACTCCAGGTAATTTCCTTTATTTTATGATGCATTTCAAAAGAATATATGTCAGTAAAGAAAATGGCCTTCAAGCCTATCAAAAACACATCAATTCCGGGCTTGAGAAACTAAGGGACACCGTTCTCACTGTGAAGCAAATGAAAACAGATCTATCAGAGAAGAACTCTCAATTGGAATTGAAGAATACAGAGGCAAACAAAGTATTGGGGCAAATGCTTGCTGAACAGAATGAGGCAGAACGAAAGAGAGAAGCATCAATTGAGATTCAAATTGCTCTAGAGGGACAAGAAAAGGAGATTGAAGAGCGTCGTATTACTGTGATGGGAGACCTCGAACTAGCTGAGCCTGCTGTAATCGAAGCACTGCGGGGAGTTAAAAATATCAAAAAAGAGCACCTCAATGAATTAAAGGCAATGAGAAATCCTCCAGAATCTGTTGTGTTGACATTGGAATCTGTATGTTCTTTACTTGGGTATGCAACTGCATCTTGGAGGGATGTGCAACTGATTATAAGGGGGGAATCTTTTATATCTGATATTGTCAATTTTGATAATGAAAAAATGTGTTCTCCGGAGATGATTGCTTATATGAATCAAAAATACCTTTCTCGTCCAGACTATAATTTCGATACCGCAAACAGAGGTAGTAAGGCTTGCGGTCCCCTCCTCCAATGGGTAGAGGCTCAGATACAATATGCTTTAATATTGGACAAAATCTCCCCCTTGAAAAAAGAAGTTGAAGCATTGGAGTATCATACAAGTCAAACTAAAAAGAAGTTGATGGCGGTAGAAGGGATGATACACGATCTTGAAAAGAGTATCGAGATCTCCAAAAACGGGTACAGTTCTTTAATTCGTGAAACAGAGAAAATTAAATCGGAAATGAGTCTAGTGGAAATGAAGGTGGAAAGAAGTGTAAAATTATTAAATGACCTAACTAATGAAAGAGATAGATGGAGAGGCAGTGTCAAAAACTTTCATCAGGAAAGAATTCATTTGGTAGGTGATGCTTTGTTATCTGCTGCTTTCATTTCCTATTGTGGATATTTCGATCACAAGAGGAGATCTGAATTTATGAAGTTGTGGAGGAACAGATTAGCCTTGCTGCATATCAATTTCGATGAAAATTTTACAATTATCAACTATTTAAGTACTCCAAGTAAAGTATCATTTTGGAAAACTAATGGTTTGGAAAATGATGATTTGTTTATCGAAAATATGATTCTTATCGAAAACTCGGAGAAGTGCCCATTCATCATTGACCCATCGGGACATATCGTTGAAGTATTATCAGCAATTAGATCCCCTGAGAAACTTACAGTCACGAGCTTTCTCGATGATACATTTATTAAACAGGTAGAAAACGCTTTGAGATTTGGAAATTCAATTTTGATTCAGGATGCCGAGTATTTTGATCCGGTACTATTCCCTATTATCGCGAAAGATTTTCAAAGAGTTGGTAACAGAACACTTGTCAGATTCGGTCAACAAGTGTTAGATTTGGCTCCTGGATTCAAGTTATACATAACTACCAAGAACCATTCCTTTCACATTCCTTCTTTCATTTTCAGCCGTTGCACAGTGGTGAACTTCACAATAACTGAAAGTTCGGTTATAGCTCAGTCTTTGAATATGACATTACAAGCCAAAAACCCCGATGTCGAGAACCAGAGAGTAATGTTGACCAATTTAAGCAGTGAGTACAAGCTTCATTTAAGAGAATTAGAAGAAGACTTGTTAACATCTTTGAGCACTTCTGATGGTGATATATTGGAGAATGATGTCATATTGACAACTTTACAAAACTTAAAGAGCGAGCTGAATGAAATATCGGTGAAGATGGCTGAAACAGAGCATGTTATGAGTACCGTTGATAACATTTTGGATCGCTACTACCCATTTGCTTTGAACTGCTCGAAGTTATTTGACTTGCTACAATCTCTTCAAACTTTAAGTCATTTATACCAATTTTCAATGAAGTACTTCAACCAAATTTTGGTACAAGTTTTGGCGACAGAAGTAAATACACCATCATCGAGACTTGAAGATCTCACGCTCAGATTATATCGTGAGTTTTATGATCGAACATCGTTGTCGTTGTTATACAAAGACAAAATAGTTCTTGCAGTTTCAATGTTTATTTTGTATTATGAGACAGAGGAAGATTTCTCATTTAGACAGGTTTTTTTTGAAATCAAGAAATTTGTTTGTGATGAAATAACGTTACCAGATGTTTTAAAAAATATTGCAGACCTGATAGGTGTGGATTCAATTGATGAGGATATTTTGGTATCCAAAAAAGACTGTTTTTTACAACCTGTTTTGTCAGCTTTGCCTCGTCTTCAAAAAGAGCCTGATGCTCTTATGCATTCCTTCTCGAAATCTACCTCATTTTTATTTAAATCAGCTGATATTTATCACTCCTCTCAAACAATTGAGGATGTTATAAAATCTCACCGAAACCCAGCATATCCTATCATATTAGCCTCATCGGATAGCTACGATCCTAGCTTCGAGATCAAGGGTAAAAACTTGGTAACAATTGCGATGGGTTCTAACGAAGGAGTTGAAGCTGCGAATTCACAAATCCTGCAGAATGCAAAAAACGATGGGTGGCTCTTGCTACAAAATATCCAGATGTCTCCCAAATGGTTGGAAAGTTTAGAGCAAAAATTGGATCACCTATCACCCACCGCGAATTTCAGATTGTTTTTGACATGCAATCTCAACTCCAGTGTTCCAGTTTCACTACTAAAATCATCAGATATACTAGTTTATGAAATATCACCTGGGATTAAAGTGTTAATGGAAGAGTCATACAGTAGTGTTCTCGATAGATTAACCAATGCTACTATTGAAAAAAGGCATTTGTATTTCTTGTTATCATGGTACCATGCAGCTATACAAGAGCGGATGAGATTTGTACCTGTTGGATTTACCAAAAAATACGACTTCAACAACACAGATTTTGAAGCAGGAGTGTTTTTGATCGATCAGTTCATATCCAAGATAGCTGGGGACCGGACTAATATCGATCCGCATCTTATTCCATGGGAAGCATTCCAAGTACTAATTGGTCAAATCATTTACGGTGGCAAGGTAGATGTTAAAAAAGATTCAGATCTTTTGATATCCCTCGCGGAACAAGTCTTTGTGGAAGCCTCCTTCGCGGACGATTTTGAATTGGCTGACGGGTTAGTTGTGCCCGAGGAAAGAAATCTAAGTAGCTACTTAGAATGGATTCGAAAATTGCCGGCTGTTCAGCCACCAAGTTGGATTGGGTTGGATCCAAACATCGACCAGAGAGTTGCATATGAAGATAGTGTTTCAATTTTGCAAAAAGTACATAATTTGATCGTGTAAAACATACAAATATGATATTTTTGATATATATATATTTTTTTTTAAATTTTCAGGTAGTAGGAAGTGAAGACGATCTTCAAGACTCTCATAAGGTTTAGAAAATCCTTTATATCAGACTATCATATCGAAATATCTTCTGGAAGCCCAAAGCTATTGGTTTGGTTCGCATCACTCATTTTTCATCTTCATTCTTTTACCATTTGGGAAGGTTAGTCGTCTTAGTCAGCTACGAACTCTTTAAAATTGATGAATGACTACACAATACTTAGCTTTGTGAATCAATCATGACTCTATTGCGGTTGGCGAGGTTCTCATTGCGACAATCTAAAGTACCCAGAAACTTTTTCATAACACCTCAAACTAATTTGTCAACTACCGCATTCAGGACAAATCATTGGTTACTTGATACTCCATCGGTTGTTGTAAATTCAGCAAATGCTGAAATTTCGTCACTGCGGAAGACCAAAGTATATCAGCCGCTGCTTGATCTTAATTTCGAGGAATCCTATAATATATACCAAGAGTTGATAAAAAAGCTATCAGACAAACAATATGCTGAAATCGTGCCCATACTTTCAAATTACAAAAAGAAGAAGAAAGTTTTATCAAACCCACATCTATTATCTTTTATTTCCTTATTGTTACATGTCAAAGAAATCAATTTAAAAGGCATCGCTTATGAAGTGTTTTTGCTCTATAGTCTAGAAATTCTGAGTGATATCAAAGGATACCCGAATGATTTACTCGAGATTTTGTTGGACGTATTGTTTTATTATAAGGATAACACTAATTTCGATGTTTTATTCTCTCAATATTTGAATAGCCCTGTTTTGGATGAAAAGATACTCGAGAAAGCATTACATTTATACATAGAGAACTCAAATATTGAGCTTGCCAAACAGTTGCTTTACCAAGTCATAACATACCACTCTCAAAATGGCGTAGAAATTTCCCCAAAAGTATTAGAAGTTTTTTTGAGAAAAATGATCCAAAATAATGCAAACTACAATAATATCGAGTTTGGATATAAAATATGGATTCAACAGGGTCATCTCGTGACATCTACCATCAATGATCTTATGCTTGTAGCTTTAGTGAAAAATCAAGAGACGATTAAGTTGAATATTTTCACTGCAGAGCTTATGAGAATCGATCCCAAAATATTAACCTTCAATAACATTTTAAAAAATGCAAATCAGGTGTCACCGATAGAACTCAAACAAAGTTTGGATGGCTTCATTAAGAATGTCAAGGGTGAAGAAACTCATTTTTATACCAGGATTATCGAACTGATCAACAATATTCATTTTTTAATTGAGGAATCTTACTCTTATTTCCATCATAATCCTTCCCTTTATCTCCTGTTGGCAGATAAGATCTCACTGACGACAAATGTGGAAGAACTCGCACATTTTTTAGAGACCAAAGTAATACCTTTGGGGATTTTCAATTACAGATTTTTAAAGTTGTTCTGTGATGCATATATCACTAACTTCCCAGATGCGGCCAAGCAAATAGATGGAGCCTATCAAACCTTTTTGAGCAATAACTATGATCCTAAAACCGTTTATTGGTACTCTGAGCTGTCAGATATTGGTTGCTATCAATACAAACACGATTACAAGTTGATCAAACCCAGTAAGATGAAAGTGATGAAATTACTGGGTAGAATTGGTGAACTCAAAATTTCACTTCAGGAAAAAGTTCAGCTTCTTTCGAATAACTTCTCAAGACTAGGTATTCAGTCAGATGACCTCATCTATCGTTATTTATTGTCAAATTATGAAAAGCCATCTCATAAAAATCCCGAGAATCTTCAGTTGGCTGAAAAATACCTTTTGAGACTATCTTCCCCTGAAAATAAGTTGAAAACTGACTTGGTCATCTTAAAAAAAAGAGTAAGGTTGCAGTTTGATGATCCACACACTAATCCAATCACACGACTTGAAAATCAGAATGATTTGATTTTCAATTTTTTAGAGAAATATCGTGGTTCGTTAGATAAAAAATCACTTTGCACTCTCAGTGATATTTACATTAGTTTAAAAGAATTTGACATCAGTGAACGAATTTTGGAACAAGTGAAAGAGATGCATTTGCTGGAAAGTCATCGAAGTAAAAAACTTGAAGAGAGAAACTACGATGAGCTCGTAATTGCTCGTATGGAACTTAAACAAGTTATTCTATCACATAACTATCCACGAATAATTGAGGAAATTTTGATTTTCAGAAAAAGAGATGATATTGTAGTAAGAAGATTCTTTATAAAACTGTTACAACGAGATCTGCAATATCTTAGAAAGTACAAGATGAAATTACAAGGAAAAGAGTTGAAAACAGTCGATGAAATGAAGGAGACGTTGGTGGTCGAAAAACTTTGCATATACTTGGAGGATTTTATTAAAGAGTTAAGTGAGCAACATAAAGGACAAACAATTTCTTTAATAAGGGACTTCGAGTCAAAATTACTAAAATATAAAGACTACTGTAAATAGATTTGGTGTATATTAATATAGTCATTTAGGATTTGGTTAATACATAATCATGAGGTCCAATAATTTTTTTTTTGGTCTCAACCCTGTCATAAACGTTTTCACAGTAGTCTGAATCGTTGTTAATTCTTCTGAAAAATATTCCGCTCAAACAAACAATCTGCAACTGGGGTAATATTTTGAAAAGATCGTCAGCGTAACTTTCTTCAAAATGAGAAACAACTTTGCATAAACTTCGAAAAACTGATTGGTTGAAATGGCAGAGCTCTTCGTTCTCGAGATGCTTGATGTCAAAATAGCTGTGAAAATTCCAGTATGAATTAAATATCGGGTAATCGAGAATATTTAAATCAGAGCAGTTGCAAGATATATCACTATAAGTAAGAAGTCGTTTACTGATGCTATCACCGGCAACAGAAAAAAATCGTGGCGTGATCAAATCTTTCGAAGTGCCAGTAGTTTCGTCGTAGTAGCTATGGGTGATGATAAACTCATCAAACAAGGCCAGATGTTGATCACAAAAGGTACATCTACAGCCATTCCATAGTAAATCTGAAGTAACAACCTCATAGCACGAGCAAACTTGTAGAAAAGTTGGCGATATCAAAGTTTTTAAATTGACCAAGTTGACAAGAGCATGACTGTAGAGTTTCTTTCTCCTCAAAAAATTTCCCTCCACTCCATTCTCAACGCACCCATCTAGGGGAGGCTCATGTCTGATAGTTAAATACTGCAACTTTTCAGCATAAGGAAGATTATAAAGAAATCTTCCCAAAGCAACGTCAAACTTTTCTTGGAAATCATGATTCAGGTGTAATGTCTTCTCAATGACCGAAAGGTTAGTTAAATTTGTAAGATTCAATTTATTCAGCGCCTTGGACTCATTTGTCATGCCATTGAGCTCATCCAAGAAGCTAGTCAAGCAATCGCATTCTTTGTCATCACATCCCAAAAGAATTTCCAAACTTCGGATATAAGTCAAATCCACCAACTCAAAAAGAAATTTCTTGGTAAGATTACGTAACGCCAAATTGTAATTTGTGAAACCATGATAGAACACAAGCTTTAAAGTGCTTAACTTGAGCTTGATCCTTGGATTTAACGTCTCCAATAAAAACTTGAGGAAAATATAAGTTGAAAGCTCGTCTGAAGACAAAATCAACACACGCAACCTCGTCAAAACCTGCATACAACGATCTTTGTCAATATGGCTTTCTTCTATTTCCTTCTTGTAATCATCAGTAAAATTTAAAGTCAAATTTTTCACCGTCAATGGTAGTTCTTGCAACTGATAAATATGATTGATCATACACGTTGTAAGATTTTTAAAGTGATCGAATTGCTGTAAATGAAGTGAAGGCTTAGTGTTGAATATCATATACTTTTGCAAATCAACACATTTCTCTTTAACAAGATCAACTAATTTCTGGTTTATCAAATGTGCTCCAGAGGATTCATAGGTATTTTTGTGATTATCAAATATTACCACCTCTTGAATGTAAGACAAAAGTTCAGGGTTCACAAGTAAACTTTGAAGCAATATCTCCTGTCTTCTTGTGAATACCAAGTCATGTACCTCGTCACTCAATAGAATGTTATTTGCAGACCCAACCAAGGTGTAGTCGTTGTAAACAATTTCATTTTGGGACAACAACGATGCATTTTTGAAAATCAACTTTTTGTACAATATGGGTATTGCCATGGTGTAATTGTGGTAATTTGTTAACAGAAAGTTGATCTTGCTCTGTTGCGGCAAGAAAGAGATGATCCTTCCAACTATATCAGCATCTAATGACGCAAATCCTAACTCTGCCATTGCCAGTTACAAGTCTCTTATCTACTTCTACCATCAAGCATCCTGTGATGTTACTCAACTATCACTTCTCATCTCCTTCGTGATCTCGGCTCAACAATTTAGATCATACTTCCTTGCAGCCCCCAACTTCCTCCTTCAGACAGTAGTGTTTATTGTCGTGTATATATGAATAATTAATGCTGATTGGCCAATAGTGTTTTTGTTTTTTTCTAAATGTAATGAAAGGTTAAAAAAAAAAAAGTCATCCAACTATACACTTATTACGAGAAGTCTTTAAACAATCAACAATAACTAGTAAGTCAACTTCATTAACATTGAATGGCTTATTGTTCGTCCTTGTCTTACTAACTAAAGTGATCTTCTCAGATATTTTTTACTGAAAATGGCCAACAGAATTATCGAGTTACAAAAGATGTACCAATCATCACCAAAGAACATTTGGATGGTACACCCAAGATCCAAATTTTACATCTACCCATACTGTTTAGCTTTAGGTGCTACAACTGGTGCTACTTTATACTACTTAGCTAGAGCTATTTGCGGTTTGAAAGCTAAGGATCCATGGTCAAAAGCTAAATTCCCATAATCCATTTATCATTATTATCATACGTACATTAGGTGGTTACTGAGACCGGTAGCTAGTTTACTAATAAATTATTTATAAAGTTCAGAAAAGTTTTATTTTTATTAATATTTATGATGGCTATCATCATGCTACTAGAGTGTCTTTGTCCTATTTTTATTATTACGATGAATTTCGAGGTGTTTCTCACTTGAAATATCCGTAAGTGTTTCTTGTTTCTCTACACAAAGAATAGTTATACAATTACCTAGAAACTTTGTCTATTTAATGAAATCATGGAACAACTGAGTCAATGTGTCGCTAATTGTCAAGTGGTATTTCATGTAGATATCTGAGCCACCAGTGCTAATTTTCTTGTACCTCTCTGATAAGCTTAGGCATCTACTCAAGTTCTTGTGCAATTCATTTTTAGACATTTCCACTTTGTTCAAATCATCATTGCCATTATTGTAGTTTTCCAAGTTAATCACATGAAGTATTCTCATCAACATCATAATTCCAAAGTTAGCTGTGAAATGGACTTGGTCTGACAAGAATGCAAAATAAGAATCATTTGGTGTATCTAACATTGCATCAAGTATCTTCTGACAATGAAAAATCATAGAACGGATAGAAATGCTATCAGCGTTCAACAAAATTTCCTCGCTATCATCTCTTGTTTTGTGTTTCATATAGTTCCAATTGTAAAGAATTAACAAATAGCCATAATGATATCCTAACTCGACAAATTGATTTGCCGGTTGGTCAAATAAATAATTCCATTGGTCAAACCATCCTTTTAGTTCATCCTTCACTAGTTGCAAAGATTGTTGACTGCTGCTAAACTGGATGAAATTGTAAACTATAAGTTGAGATGAAATCTCGGCCACAATACGACCATCAAAATTTGTTGAATTTGACAATTCCAAAATTTTCCTTGAGAAATTCAATCTTAGTTCGTCAATGATACACATTCGACCAGTGTAGAGACAATAAACTATATGACACAAGGATAAATGATTCCAGATCCGATGAATTGTTAACTCATAAAATTCACTATCATAATAAGAAGGAATGTTTTCTGGACTGAGCAACTGACCTGACATATCTTTAGAAATGAACTGCTGTAACCCTATGCCTGACATGTACCAACTATCGATACCTAATTCAGCTGTGGATAATGTTATACCATACATGGATAGCGCAACCAAACTTTGCAAGAACTCAATTGTTTGAGGAATGTGAACAATGCTTTCTTTCAATTCAACTTTCAATCTCTCAAATAGCTGAAAATAAATCCTCTTTTTTAAAGATGCGTTCCCATACTTGAGTGACAAACAGCAGCATGTTGTTAAAAGCAATGAACCCCTAGAGCGAAGATTCATCAAGAGATTATCTGTGGACAAGTTATCGGGAAATGATACCCATCTGCCGTAGCGATCTCTGAAATTTTGAAGTAAATTAAGCGCCTCTGCTAGGCTCAATAGTCCTAAAGTAACTATATCAGTCTGTAATAAGCTCTTGCTCTCATCCTTCAAAAATCGGCCAATCACAGGTTTGTTGTTGACTGAAGCACACATATCAATGTAAGTTTTAAATGGAGAAGCCTTGAACGAGGATGAAGGAACTCCAAAACTTGGTAAGTTATTTAGATCCACTATCGAATTACTGTACTGAAATAATTTAACCCTTGAAACGTCTGTCAACGGTATCACATTACTCGGATTTGAAACATTTAGTAACATATTGGCATCTTCTTCGTCATTTTCAATTGTCTTATTATCATCTGTTCTCTTCTTTAAATAGTTTAAAATCTCACTTACATCATTCTGCAACATCTTCAATCTTGCATCAACCAATCCATTTCCTGCATTTGGCCCAATCATAGGATGTTGTCTCAACAAATCTGCCGGTTTGTTATCAGAGAGCAGGGTGGAGTCATTTATAGGGGAAGCTCGTACAGTTGGGGTTCCATTATTCAGTATGGCTTCTTCTTCAAAAGAACAGATCAGCCCTACTGAGGAGCACCGAAGGCATCCGATTGAATTATATGAAGGGAAGCATCTTGTCTTTTGCTTACGGCATGAGTTACAAGCTTTCAATGCCCTAGTTGAGCACTTCCTCTGTTGGTTTTTCCTAGAAGTATTTTTCTTTGCAACTGAACTCTCAGAAACCAAGGGTGATAATACTTCTTGATAATGCGGTGAAGTTGTCGAAGATTTTGAACCATCAGATACGTGATCTAAAACGTCAGCCGAACTCGTTCTCATTATGTTTTCCGTTTTTAAATGTATTTATAATTATACAGTACAAATTTTGACTTATCAGCAGGAGAAGAAAATTATACGGTAGGGAAAAATTATAAAATTTTCTCGGAAGGAACCGCGGGCGATTCTCAGCAGATGGCTCTCAAAACAGTTTCTAATTCAACTTTCACAACAGACGAAATTTGCCTCTTCTCAATTTCTCTCAAATCAGTTCTAATCTTGTCATTGAAGGCAATATCATCGCTTACTGCAACTAAAGCTTTAGTGCATCTTATAAATTGAATAATGAGGTTTTCAATGGTGAAATCCAAAATCCTGAACACCTCATTGTAAATTGATTTTAACTTCAGCAATCCTTCAGCATCCAATTTCATGTTATTTGATTCAAACAATCCACACGTGTTACTCAAGTATTTGCAGATAGCAAGTAGAGACCTCCAAGTGATAATAATTTTGTCTGTATGAAGCAAACCAATAATAGAGTTCAATATCAAAATCAATAACTTTTTGCTGTATTGTTTGTGCTCATTATCGATATTGAAAGAGGAAACCATATCATTCAATATGTTCAATCTAGCCTCTTCTTTCTCCAAGTTTTTCCGGGATGACTTCGAATCTTCCAACTTCAGCTTTTTGTTTTCTTTCTCTTCATCTTCTTCATTTTCGTCATCTGAACTGAAATTATCGCTAATGATCTCGCTCATTAACTTAACGTATTCATCCATCAAATCATCAAATTCCTTGACGTACCTCCCCATACTTTTGAGAGCATGCAATTTATACTCCTTATTGTTCCTTTTGGCTTCAGTCAATACAACTGCGTTAATTCTTTGCAACAAATCATCATCATTATTCATGAGAAAAAACTTTGATTTTAAAGAAAGCGAAACCAATGAGTCAAGCACATCTTCCTTTCCCTTCCAAGATCTACCCTTACATGCGTTGATCAACACTTCAAACAATTGGTTTGCTGCAGGCCCGATACCATTTGCACCGTTATCAATTCTGTTACAAGCATCTGCAATGCTCTTAGCGCAAACTTGTCTAATCAAATACTGTTGGGAATTCATATTTTGATTAACCAAATCAGCAATCTCTTGAATGTATAATTTTATAGCACCATTTCCTGCAGTGTTATCAGACCATTCCGTTTCGAAAAAAATTTTAACCGACTTCTCTGGGTCATGCTTTGCAACATATGCAAAAGGTAGGAAAGCAGAGGCGACATTCGTGAAAGTATCTCCACTGTATTTGGATACTGCCTCGGATGCTATACCTGCGACTTTGCGGTGCTGCTCGAGTTCGGATTCAAAGTACAACTTCTGCAAGTATTTGGAAAATTTGACAACCGCATCTATTGAAGCAACACGGCACAAATATCCAGCAGCAGTAGCATACGATGATGAAATTGTTTCATTTTTATCTTTGAGTTGTTGTTGACAGGTCTTCAATAGTTGGTCTCCATAAGGCTTGACAATGTATAAATGTCTTACGACCAAAGTGACTAAAACCCTACTTCCAGCCGCCTTGGAAGGTAGCCCAAGTGAGGTACGAATACTCGATTGCAATGCGGGTACTAATTCTTTCATTGTGTCGTTATCAATCAAATCAAGTAACTTTTCAATAGCATCCATCATAGGAGAATGTCCAACACTTTGTAATCTTTTAGCATCAATATCACTGACCTTCATATTGTATTTGTCCGCATTTAACGTGAGATAATTGATAACTTGTGGCTCTAAAGTCGACATTAACGATATTAACTGACTGATTAGTTCAGGAATAAATGGTTTTATGGCAATTCCCGACTTTTTGCACAAATTCAAAATAGTCTCCAAAGCAAAGTTTCTAATATCTTCAACATCATTCAAAAGACCTTTTGTTCCCAACAAAGTCGGTATTAACCTTTCCAAAACATTTGTTGCTTTAACTAAAGATGCTCCTGTTTCAACATTAATGTTCTTGACCAAAATTGAGGCCAAGCTTCGAGATAACTTATTACCCTCCTTGCGCACACTATCCTTAATATCATCTACTGATCTCAAACTCATGCTCCAAATGTCATCAAGACGATCTTCGTATCTTTCAAAAGGAAGACTTTGTATAAGATCTGCTAAAGCACTCGTACTAGCTTGTCTTACTCTCCATTCTTTGTTCCCCATGCCCTTAAGTAACTCCTTAAAAATAGCCTCAAGATTATTGTTCACCGCTTGGGATGAATCTGATATTAAAGTGTTCCAAATATCATTCATAGACTTGCTGACGGTGGGAGAAGGATCGAATCTATACCGAAACAACTTTGGTATCAATTTCTTTGATAAATTATCGTCTGATGCTAACAACTCATCAAGACTTGATTTAGAAAGAATTGATCCTAATCCAAAAGCTATACCCTTACGAGATGACCACAATGCTGAGCTTCTTGCCAAAGACATAAACTTATACACCAAACTTGGGTCCCCAACCTCGGATGCTAAGTTCAAAATATCTTTATAGGTGGAGACAGATCCATCATCGGTCTTTAGAACACCTGGCTCAAAAAGTTCAGTTTCTTCTGATACAGTTCCTCCATTCAAGGTCTTCGAAGTAGTTGAATCAGTGAATGACTTTAAAAGCCCACGTACCAAAGTGTCCTTCAACTCAGAATCTCCCATTTCATAAACCAGGGTCAACCCTCTAGAGGCAGACTCCTGAACCAATTCATCTCTATCTGCTAAAAATCTCATAAATGCGATATGAATTTCTGGTGCACGCTCAATGATCGCTTTCACATGAGAAAGAAATTGAACAAATGATAATAACCAAATGCAACCCAGCTTCCGCAAAGAAGGTTTTGTATTTGCACATGCCTTTAGTACCATGTCTAACATGAAAGAAACACGATTACTTTTTGATGGAATTTTAATTGCAATATCACCGTTACGGATATCAATCATTCTCTCCAAAACTTTGGAATTCCAACCTGCGGTGATGATAGTTAGTGCCTCTCCACTGGAAAACAAATATTCAACCTGCTTCGAAGTATGTGTCTCAAATACTACCGCTTCAAACTCAGTAAAATCATTGGTGTCCATTTCATCCGTTGATTCATATGCCATTGATAAGTGAGACCAGGTAATCACTGCCTTATCGTTAGCCTTCTTAACTTTTGGTTTAAGCTCATCTTTTATAAGGTTTCGATAACGTTCTAAATCATCTATAAGCTTCAACTCTGGGCCCAAGGCGCCGAAAATGGAAAGTTGAGAAACAACTTCCATGGAGACCTCAACAGCTCTAGAATCTGGCATTTTGAAGAAAGCTGAAATCAGATCGAAAAAAAGTCTATATGACTCGGTAGCGATGATAAAATGTCTTCCTCTCAAACAAAGTCTTGAAACAAGGTAGCCAAGGGATAAAATAATCATGTTTTTGTGAGCAGATGTTATTTTATCTGTGAATTTTTTAAAATACTCAACGAAAACATCATCGGAAACCAGGGGATGCGTAGCAATAATACCAATCGATTCAGCAATATAACTCGATAAGTTCTCACTCAATGTCTGGGCAGAATCTATCATTAACTGATATAAATCGGAGAGATGATTTGTTAATTTTGCAACAGAATCTTTGTTTGAAAGCGATAGTATCTTGACAAACATTCTACCAAAACCAGCTTTTGATTCAGAGTTGCTAAGTGCAACTTTTTCACCTTTCACATTCTTTCCAAGAAACTCTTTCAAAATTGTAGACAAAAGATAATCCAGGGAATTCAATTCAATATTATTCTCAAAATTTTTTATGAAATTCTCTTCCGTTGTCAGAATTTTAGACAATTCTTGTACAACCAATTTTAAAACAGTTTCATCAAATTCTAAAGCTTTCTCCAATCTCACAGTCCATTCTTGATCCACTACAATAACTGTTTTATGACCACGTATCGCCTGCATAACCAAGCATTGAATTGCAAACGTAAGAGCTGTCAACATACAGTTTCTCAAACTTGCATATTGCCTATTTTCACTCATATCAATCACCAGTTTTAAACACCTAATCACATTTTGAAAAGTTGGGAATATCAGTTCATTACCTTTACCTAATAACTCGGGGGTAGGCTTGAATTCTAAGGTATTGGAACTCTGCAATATATTAAACCAATGTGGGTGTAATCCTCTCATAGCTTCTTCGATGATATTTGACTTGTTGACAGATGAGGTGGCTAACACACACAAGAGTCGCATGTCCAGATCTTCGAATGGGAAACAGCAATTAATATACTTGATCAGAACATAACGCGAAGCAAAGAATCCCTCGATCTTTTGCTGATCTGAGCTTGTCTTAATTAAGGAATCGTCGACAAAAAATTGAGTCAATTTGACTTTCAATGATTGTTTGTCCTCGATTGAAAGTGTTGGAAGATGAACAGTCAATCCATTTAATGTATCTTGAATGGTTGACCGTAAATCAGGTAAATCAGTTGATAAAGCTTCAAATAAGTAATTAATATAACTCAACCCGGTAAGTAGTTTAGGATTCTTCTTTAAAATGACTGCTAAAGCTTGATATTGACTTCTTCTTTGTGTAAGATAATTTTGGTAACTTAATCCAGATGTTGCTGTCCATGTCTCCAAAGTTAAATTTTCCTTCAATTGAGCAGCTATCTTTATGTTGAAAGATTCATCTTGGTCAGTTTCCATGTTATCATCCATTGACTCCAAATTTTGGGTAACCCACTGAATGAATTGTATTGTAGCTATTTTCAATTTCAGATAAGTTGAATTAAGTCCTGTAGAAGAAATTTTAGAAATATGCAATGATCTGGTAGCAATCTTACTGTGGTTTAACACCTGAGTCAAGATTCTCTCTTGGAGAACTGGCTTTACAGGACTTCTTCCATTTGAAATGTCTCCTATCAACATGTCAATGAATACCTCAATGATTCCTTGATCCTCATAATCTATCGACAACCTTCTGAAAATACCCAATGCTTTATCAGCAATCTCGGAAGAAGAATCGCAGCTTGCAACAATCAAAGGGATTATCTTTCTGCTGTTCTGAAACTTTGACACAAAAATTAAAAGGGGTATTTTGTGACTTGACAATTGCTGGGAATTGTACGTAACACCGGCAAGAGTTGTCAAAAATTGGCAGTCTTGATTTGTCAATCCAGGACATGAGTAATTTGGAGGTATTTTATTAGTCCCATCTTCGTTGGTTATCGGTACAAATAAAAAGTATTTTGTGATACTATCGAACGTAAACGAAATGTCAGAAACCTCAAGAGATGATAACTCAATTTCGTCAGTCTCTTTCAAATTTGATAACGACTTAATGAATATACAAAACAATCTGGCCTGTACATTAGCACTGAAGGTTGAAATTTTCTCAATAAGTTTAGGCAGAAGTACAAATTTCTCTGTTTGTGATAATCTATCTACACCTTTAGATAGAAACACCAAAGTATATAATCTCACATTTGTTGAGTCGGCATCTTTAGGAATGGATGGATTCTTCACTTGAGCCAACAATTTTTCTACCGGCAACTGAACTGAAGTTGCAGCATTGATTCTAGTTATTAAATGTTGAATCAGTTTCAAGATTTGAGTTCGCAGTTGGGAGTAGGGGGACAGGAGTTTCAATAACAATGGAGCAAGATACAACAGTAGCAGTGACTCGAATTTCTCATCGGTACCCGCCAATGCAATTCTCAATTCCACTTTACTTATCAAGTCTAGCTCAGCTTCCATTTTTAATACCCTTCAACGAATAATATTACAGTTGGTGATAGTTAATTAGTGGTGGCAAATGATTCAGATTGAAAAACAAAACATCGAAGGCAAAAAAGTTTATCATAAAAAAGTTGCATATTTCCCAAAAATGTACCTTGAAAAATACATTTAACGGTACACAAAAACTATTCTTAAAGTCAGATTAGATTTACAACAAAAAGTTTTCTACTCAAAATTAAATAAAACTCTAATCTATCAAGCAAAGATCATAAATAAAAAAAACTGTTCTTAGCTCCATCCAAAATAAAAAGCATAAACAAATAATTCCTGACGACTAAACTTCCAAAGTAACCATCTTACCAGTCAATGTCTTGACTAAGATTTACATACCACCTCTTAATCTCAAAACCAAATGCAATGTTGATTCCTTTTGAATGTTGTAGTCTGACAACGTTCTACCATCTTCCAATTGTTTACCAGCAAAGATTAATCTTTGTTGATCAGGTGGAATACCTTCCTTGTCTTGAATCTTGGCCTTGACGTTATCAATGGTGTCAGAAGATTCAACTTCCAAGGTAATCGTCTTACCGGTCAAAGTCTTTACAAAGATTTGCATACCACCTCTTAATCTCAAAACCAAATGCA
>JAJLSQ010000040.1:0-112376 GCA_030567715.1 Nakazawaea wyomingensis
AGGCAAGGTTTTTTTCCTGTTCTGGGAGACAGTATGAGAACTCAGCGATGATACTTTACTGTTAAAGCTCTTCTGAGCTTTTTTCCTTAGCTTCTAGTTGCCACATCACCGCTAAGATTTATATTTTACTATTTTATATAGTCGTTATATGGCCCTCTGGGTTATATATAGGTAATAAATCCATATTTGATTTGATTTGTAATAAATCCATATTTGATTTGTAATATGCACTACCTTTTGATTTATCGCTAACAAATAAGTTAAAAAGCCTGTGAGATGGAGGTATAGACATTTTTCTTCCTATATTGAAATGATGCATCTAAAAAATCTAAACAACTTTTCATTATGAAGCTAATCAACTTATGTGTTCTATAGAAGTTAAAAAAGGAATATTAGTTTAGACTGATATATGTGATATATACTACTTTTTTCTGTGATTTTTTTGGGTAATTTTTTTATTCTTGGGATATATTTTATATATAAGACATTGATTGTATTTCGTTTTTTAAAAAAGTGTTTAAAATGTATGAGACGAAGAACAATATGCAGGGTTAATATATAGATGGGTTTAAAATCTACTCAAGAAATCTTCGAAGCTGACGATACTAAGAAGTTTATAGAGAAGAGCACTATGCTTTTCGATTACTTATTAAACGGGTTATAATTAGAGAGCTTTTAAAAAGAACTACTTCTGTTTAGTTGTGGCGGCTCAGGTATATATACTGGAGATACTATAATAATTTTACTCTTCCAGGTGGCGTAGAGATATTTGCCTACTTTTCTAAGCTAGAAAAGTCTAACATTTCGAGTGCTCGAGTAAATCAGTAATTCGCTCAGGAATACGCGTAGGCGAAATGCTCTAAAACAACACACCCTCATCTTCATCCCTATTATCTACTCTATTAACCAACTATAAACGATTTCATCACTAGAACCAAACACACTTGATCCATCAGAACCAGATGAAGAATTTGCTGAACTGAAATCTGCTGTTGAAGAAAGCCATCCGTGGAAGTAAATAGTGGAGATGGCATTTTCAAAATATTACGAGATGCCAGCCAGTCTCAAATAGCTAGTCCAAGGTTTAATTTCTATATCCCACTTCTCCAAACACCAAGAAAACTAGGGGTTTGCAAGGGAAGCAAGATAAAATATAAAATATGGATATAGATCACAGCATCTTGTTATTAGAACAGGGCTCATCCACGAATCTTGCTCTTTCATTTTAACTCCAGAATGGGCAAGCTGGTTACAATGTGTTTTTAGAAGAGGAGTTTAAATTTAAGACAAAATAGCAATGTTGGAAAAAACTGAAAAGGAAAACTCACACGTTCAGGTGGTAGTGGAGTCTATTCTCCTCTGAGTTAAATGATCTTTATAGAAGGATTGAAGAACCTGATAGATCAGATGAAGTCCGGAAAGATGAAATTAAACCATAAAGATTCCAGAGAAACAGAAGGAAGCAAGGATTGGCTGGTAGAAAAGCATTAGTGGAAGAAATTGGTGCTGATCGGGTATTGCACTTGGAAGATAACCCAAATTCTACTACACCAGTTGAGGCAGCTGCTAGGAAAGAAACTCCAATTAATCTGAAGATATTGAATGATTTTTCGAAATCAATAGTACAAGTTTTAAAAGATTTGTGAATGAAGCATAATTGAACCCATACCGTGAATTTGGTGAACACACAAACCATTGAATATCGCCTTGCTACTGAATCACGGGCTGAAAAAATAATATGTAGATTTGAAATTTGGACAAGCAAAATAGATCACAATAATTCAAAACTTCAAAGTAACAAATAACAATTGACCCTGTCAAGTACAATAGTACAATATATCATAGACGCTATTGTAACCCTATCGAATTAAGAGGAATCTTAAGAGCATCTAGCCCACTTTGCAGATAAAGAAAAAGAACCTTCAGACTGTCCTAAAGATAATACCAATGTTTGAAAAAGCAAGAGGACAAATACCAATTGGAAGAAAGTAAATAGCAAGATCCTTTCTCCAATTTAGTTAATCTATTACACAAAAATATATTATCTTTTCTCTTGGGAATTCAACCCTCCGCCAACTGAAGCAATCATCTAACGAAAAATTGTCTTCTTGGAAAATATATTGAACATTGAGCAATACTGTCGCTTTATAGATATTAGAGAAGCTTGATTTCTCAAGTTTGAGATGGTTCTTACACTTTGCGAAGGTAAAAGGCTGATTGAACATCAGATTCCGGTTCTCAATAAAAGTCTGAAAGCTATTCATCGTCTTATTATGGCTTTTGAAAGCCAGTTTTCTTTCCTTATACACTGATTGATCCTCGTCTTATTACAGCTGCAGATATAATCTCAATCTCTTTGTCAGTGAAAGACTTTAAAATTACATCAGATTTCTTGTATTCAGCACTATCAACAAATATTTGACAAGAGGGAGCTACCAGTCTCATCTTTTCCTCTAATTTGGCGTTGATATTGTGCAATGAATCATGTGTAAGTCCGAAGGCTGGACCTTCTAATCCGTAAACAAGTTTGTCAAGTCCAACTATGCATTCGAACTTGATGACATTGTCCTTCTTGGCCTTTATAGAACGTGGTTTGCGTTGGCCTGCATACTGGAATAGCCGTTTCGTTCAAAAAGAAAACCAATTTCTTGTAGTATTTTTGCTGTTGCTGAGTCAACAGGGCTAATTTTTGAAGCAGCCACTGAGGAATTTTATAATGCCCTAACATGAGTAAATACCCCCACCTTTTCGAAATATAATAGCGTAAATGCTTTATCATTATTGACAATGATGAAATTGGAATTCCCATTCGGTGCGCTATATCATTTAGTCTACCTAGATAGCTTATTCTTGACATAAGGCAACATAAAGCTTTATCTGGTGACACCAAAATTTTATACACTTCACAGACCAGCTCATTGATTTCCAATTTCTCAAGGATTATTTCTATTTGTATTTTGGTGAAGTGAAACATCTCTTTGCAATATTTTGAGGAGAATTCTTTCTAGTTGAAATCAACTACTGGGTTGGAAAGACCATAATTACTAATTCTCAATGATTCCTTCTCTCTGATCAATTGTTGTTCCCGTTTCCATAAAATTTCTTCAGCAATTGGAACCGCAACTTTCTTCAGCAGTTTTATTCCAATTTTCGAGAACAAAATCGTGACATATAACAGAATGCCTCAAGATGCTCGACCTCATCCTCAATTACTTGCCTGACAACGTTATATGGCATTTTGCGTGCAGCTTTAGGTTTATTTTCTACAGAGTTTATATTAAGGTAAGCCGAAATACGCTTTTTTTTCTAATTCCTAACTTCCTCCCTTTTATTTTTGTGTCACATGCATGCGCCATCTTCTTTGGAAAGCATAGTAGTTGAAAATAATTGAATCGCCACATGGGCAGAAAGTTGTGAGATGGCTAGAAATTATGGCACTGACCAGAAAATTATGACACCGGCTCATATTATTTTTCAAATATTTTACAAATCAAAAAGTGACTAAAACACTTTTCCCGAAAAAAAATCTCTATTACACTAAGTTATCTATTTCTCGTGTCAAACGAGTCATTCAGTACATTTTGACTCTTCCAAAGCCTTATCGACATCAGATATTAAGCCGGACCATCTTAAGGGAGCTCCACCTCTTAAATCTTCTGCTCTAAATTTCCTATTCTTAGGACTTTTGATCGAAGGATCGTACAAGTTATTAAGCGATATTCCAGAATAATGGAAGGAATTTCGAGCTCTTGTTCTCACAAAGTCTAAGGATTCTTCTTCTGCTTTCTCGTAGTCAGCAATCAGGCCATTAATAACGTCAGCATCAGAGTCACTTTCAGTTGTGGTGCTTAATGTTGAATTGTTTTCATGAATTGTGAGAGCTGAACCCTTGGACTTAATCGATAAAGAATCATTTTCTTGGTCTGTGTCACTAGCGCAAACAGTGTCAAAATCTAGTCCAATACTCACACATAGTATTTCCATTATCTCATCCCAAGAAGCAACACTTATTACACCTTTATATGGTTTTCTCTCCAGCCTATCATACAACAAACCCACCTCAATAAACAGGTTAGTTTGGGTTGTTGGACGGATGTCCGCAAGTTGCAAATTAGAAAGAACAACAGTTGAAACTTCTTTGGAAGAGTTTCTTGAAACCATCATATATTCATTTAAAAGTGTTGCTAATGACTGCCCAAGAGAGTTTTTAGTAGCGTTGAAATCAATACCTTCCCAAAAGCTGTTATACTCTTCCTCAGACACTGAACAACTGAAAAATTGTTTGTCTATGATTTGGGACTGTAGATCAAACATTTCTGTGGAGGACATCACAAAGAGTACATTAATTTTGATTAAGAATAGTGCTCTTATGATATTTTTCAACACAGTTATTGCAAAAGGAGAAGCTCTATATTGATTAAAAACTAAAACAATGGTTTTTGGTGGAGTTACATTACTTGAATAAGTTTTTGAGACTCTTGCTTGTCGATTAATTGAATCAAACATGGTAACCAGCTTTTTTCTGTCACGGGAAGCTTGTGAATAAAAGGGGATGATTGACGAGTTCTTTGGTAGCCAGCTATCTAGTAACACGGTATCGGTAATAACATCACTAGAAAAAACTGAATCTGGATCTCTTAATGCAGCAATCCATTTTTCTAATACAGTAAGTTGATTAACCGATATAAAAACACTTTCGAATGTTTCGAATTTAATTTTCAAAGTAGTTTGGTTTATCCGGTCAAGTTCAATTGCTATTCTGTTCTTATTCCCATCATCAAGGTTTTTGACTAGTTCTATAATTTTATGATAATCACTGCTTTCTTTTCTAAAAAGAAGCACATAAGAGAACAAATAACAGTCTAATGTTTCAAAGTTCTCATCAGTGTGAAATTTAACAGAAAACTTATCCAGAAGCCTTAGCAATCCAAATGAATTAATAGAAGCTTCTGTTATTTGTGAATTAACTGTGGAAGTTCCAATAAGTTGCGACACTACTCTGCCCCTCGCTATTGCTAAGGGTACACTTGATTGAATTTGGGAATGTTGGGAGTATGGCATCAAATTATTAAGGTAATTAAATGGCGCTGTGGGGGAGGGGGTTGGTGACTGTGATACTGATGATATTATTGAAGAAATGGCTGAAATTGATGAGCCCCTTGAAGGTTCTCTTGTATGAGATGTAATTTTAACTTTCAGTTTATTTTGATGAGTAATATGTGTTTCCTCTATGCATCTTGCTCGATAGAAGGATTTCGGACTCTTGCCACTTGTGGTATTTCTTGCAGTCAATTTCTGAGTAAGAAAGATATCCAGCACCAGATCATCCAAGGGCTTTGCACTTTTCCCACATTTGCACTTCGGAATCAAAACAGGCTTATTGGAACTGTTAAATGGCAGCTTGTCAAATATAATACCCCCCACACTGGAGTCAGCATCCGATTCAAACTCTAGTGCTATTCTGTAGCACTCCTCATGAAAAATATGCCCGCATTTCATTTCGATTGGTTTTTCTGCCTTGCCACCCTTTATCAATAAATTGAGTAGAGGCTCTTCACAAAATATACAGTCAACCCCAGCATAATTTTTCATCTTTCTCTGATTAGAATGGAACATTGAGTTTCCAGCTTCGGGCGCAGACGATTTCGAGCTATTATTAAAGCTCATACTTGGTAACTCTTCTAAATCCAATGCATGCTGTCGTGTTATATCATTCCCCTTTTGAGTTAAACGGCCCGAGCTCACCTGCAGTAGTTCCCTTTCTGAGACCACCAGCTTCTTGATGAGGTTATCTATTCTTGAACTCCGATGTGATCTTCGATCTTGTCCATCAGACGCCTTAAAGCCATTGCTAGCGATTTCTGATTGAGATGTATTCGTCAAAGTGTTCAAAATATCCTCATCAATCAAATATCCATATGATGTTTGCTTCCTGCTATTTTTCTTTGCAGTTGATGATGTAGTGTTAAACTTTATTTTCCAATTGAAAGGGTTATGTGCAGATACTGGAATAGTAGCAGCCATATTATGCGGAGGAGGATTAAGATCTATGGATGACATACAATCTTGGGGTTTTTTTGATCTTGAGGACATGCTTGAGCCATGCTATTGAATTCGCGAGTTCTCTTCAATTAGATATGTCAGAGAACTTTGATGTCGGTTAGTTTCTTCAAGTTGCCTATGATCATTCACTTAAAGGAAGACTTACTATCAAAACAACTAATTATTCGAATATGATGGATGATATGAAACCTTTCAGTAATCTTTTCAATTTAAGGCGCAAGAAAATTACATCACTTTTGTTTGACAGCCCCAAAATCAATAACTCTTAACAAATTAGGCTATATCTTCAGGGGTACTTCCAATAAGATGGAAGGAATTTTTAAGCTTCAGCATAGCATGAAATGTGGAAAAACGAAAACACAACTAGCTGTAGAATTTCATTATAAATGTTGATGATGGTCTTGGGTTATTAGAAGATTTTGCTCTTTAGAATAGAGGGTTACATAGTTTGTTCGCCATTCTAGAGATTACCATCAAAGAGCAAAGATTTTATGGAAAGAAGCATGAGCAATTAGAGACATTGGTTAATTTTGTCGCCAATTTTAGAGTGCCAAACTTCCAAGTGATTTGAAAGGTCGATTGATATTGAAATATGCTAGCTAAATCAAAACCGTGTCAGATGGCTCTATAGCCTTTTCCTTGAAATTCTTCCAATATCCAGGGATTACCAAACACAATCAACAGAATTCACAGACTTGTCTTATATGAATTGGCTAATAATAAGGATATAATGGTAGAAGGTAGCCCAAACGATAAGGTGTCTTTATTTATCAATGAATGAATGATAGCAGAAAGCTATGGTTGTTCTTTCAATCAAAACCATGGTCAACCGCAAACAAACCAGAAATCTCATCGTTCAATCAGGTATAGATATAGCTCAAATAAACCAAAGATGAGCTTCTACTCGATTCTAACAGCGGAGTGCTTTGAAGTAAAGCATCTGTTTGGAACTAGTTAGTGTTGATGTCAGATCCAGATCTTCCTTTTAGGCTCAGGCAAAAAAATTAAAAGAAAAAAATGGAAACATTTCGTTAGAAGAGAATATAATCGTAATATCACCAGTTCAGGTTTGCATTACATTAGTGTGTTCTGTACCTCTAATAGTGCAAGACAAACTTGACAGCAATATAGTTCTCAAATACTTACTTTTTCAATAAGAAGTAGAAGTCCTGTCCATTTCTTTAGTAAATATATAAATATATGTATATATATCAGGGACGCAACACATTTGTCCATCAGTGGTTGTGAAATAAGAGAACCGAAAAATGAATACAAATAATAGGATAACAAAATCTGATTTTGCACCGTTAACCTTTCCATTAAGAGAGGTGGACCCGGATGTGAAGTTCAAAGTTCCAAAGCGTTCGAATCGGAAAATACAAATCGACACGTCCAGGTTTGATTTCGAGTTAGCAAAGAAGCGGAACCCAACATCTAAAAACAACAGGAAGAGAAGAAATATAGAGGAAAGATTATCCAACATGATTGCTAGTAGTAATAATAGTTCAGGGTTGCAAGATCAATCTGCTGAAGAAATTTCTATGATTTCCGGGAATCCTAGTGATATAATCAATGAAAGCCCGCCTATGCGTCAACCACCATCGAAAAGACGTCTTTTGAACATGGAAACTAACAACTCAAGTGTGAGTGAAGTTTCGATGACAAGTGAGATAATGCCCCCTCCATCAGTAAGTTCAGTTGTACCCGAGAGTAGCGTTGAAGAGATACAACCTCCTTTACCCTCACCTAGTGCTTCACCTATGCAATCTCAAGACGAGGAGGATATGTTGAGTGATGAGGATAGTCAAGAAAGAGGCAAGCAGAGCTCATACATCAAGATCCCAACAACAGAAGACGGTCTCCTAACAACAGTAGAAAGATTAATGGATTGTCTTTCACCAGGGCAGAGAGATTGCTTAACATGGAAACTTGTTGCTCAAACTGACCGTTCCAGATTGTCTGTTTTGAATAATATCATTAATAAATCATTGAAGAGGGATATGATAAGCACACTTCCTACAGAAATAACGTACAAAATTTTGGGCTATTTGGATGCTCAAAGTTTGATCCACGCAGAACAAGTTTCAAGAAACTGGTATAATATAGTGAACACCTCAACAGGACTTTGGAAGCTGTTGATCAAAGGAGAGAGGTACGTAATTTCAGAAGAAGAGCTCAACAAAGAGCTTGAAAAGAAGCAGGAGCTTATGAGAGATTGGTATATCCGAGATGAGAACTTGCCACCAGTTGATGTGAGTGATGACTGTTATAAGCAGGTTTACAAAAAAAGACATATTATCCATCAGAGATGGATGGACCCTCACTACCAACCCAAAAGAATAACAGTGAAGGGTAATGGCTCGGCTGTTATTACATGTTTACAGTTTGATGATGACAAAATCATAACTGGTGCTGATGATAATATTATCAGTATTTACGATACAAAAACAGGTAGACTCAGAAAATCTTTGGAAGGACATACTGGTGGAGTATGGGCACTTAAATATTACAAAAATACGTTAGTGTCCGGTGCCACTGATAGGAATGTAAGGGTTTGGAACATCAAACAGGGACGTTGTACTCATGTTTTTAGGGGACATACATCCACTGTTAGATGTTTGGATATAATAACACCTAAAGTTATTGGTTATTCACCAAATGGAAATGCTATAGTTTTTCCTCAAGAACCGCTTTTGATTACAGGTTCTAGAGATAATTCGATCCATGTATGGAGATTACCATTAGCCGAGGAACACGACGAACTGGAAGCCGAGACATTTGACAATGTAGAGGATGATAATCCATATTTCATCCGTGCTTTGAGAGGTCATACTGCTTCTGTAAGGTGTATCTCTGGCTATGGGAACATAGTAGTCACAGGAAGCTATGATATGACTGTACGGGTATGGGATTTGTGCACAGGTAGATGTAAATTAGTGCTCCATTCACACACTGATAGAGTGTATAGTACAGTGTTGGACATGAAAAGAAGAAGGGTGATATCCGGATCTATGGATTCAACTGTGAAAATTTGGGATTTGAAGGATGGCCGCTGTCTCGCCACTCTTGAAGGCCACACTTCTCTTGTTGGTCTTCTTGATCTTTCAGAAACGGCTTTAGTGAGTGCTGCTGCTGATGCCACTTTGAGAGTTTGGGACCCGGAAACAGGTGACTCAAGGTTCCAGTTGAAGGGCCACATGGGAGCCATAACCTGTTTTCAACACGACGACAAAAAAGTTGTGAGTGGTAGCGAGAAGATGTTAAAATTATGGGATATAACCACGGGTAAGTTCGTCCGGGAGTTGTTACCAGAGATCACAGGTGCTACATGGCAAGTGAGATTTGACTATAGAAGATGCATTTCTGCAGTGCAACACAGACACCCACACACGCCTGGTCGTGCTGATGAAACTTTATTGGAAATTTTAGATTTCGGAGAGCCCTACTATATAGATGAAACTGTTGGGAACGAAAGCTTGACATACCCAGCAGATCATACGATTATCGAAAGGGGAGATTCTTCTTTTGAACTTGATCAAGATGGGGATATTGATATTGACGAAGAAGACAACATATTTGGTCTTCAGTTATAGCTTTTCAATGTAAATCTAATCTAATCACTTTCTTATTGACGGTTATGTAAAAAATAAATGTATGTTCTGCCAATTTGCCCGTAAATTATGGGTGCGGAATGGAAAAATCCGTTCACTTTACACCCAAATACTCTATGAGAGAAGGAAAAAAAAATACAAAATAAGGAAAAATCAACTGTGCTTCACTACATATCATTAAGTTGGCAAGCAAAATGTTACGTTCAATTGTCTCTCGTCCTGCCTTGAATGGTTTGAGAACCAATATTAAGACCAATGTCTTCAGGTCATTGGCAACCGCTGCAGCTCCTTCCGATGTATGTATGTTTTACCCAATTCTGGTTTTCTTTTGGGCTTATCATGAGCATTGGGCGATCATGATGATACTAACTAACTTTTCTCAATTAGAGTGTGCAAATTGATTTACCTGCTTCATCATTCGAAGGCTATATGTTGGATGTTCCAAGCTTAACTTATGAAACCGATAAGGCTACTTTATTGCAAATGTACAAAGATATGATCATCATCAGAAGAATGGAAATGGCTGCTGACGCTTTATACAAGGCTAAGAAAATTAGAGGTTTCTGTCATTTATCTGTTGGTCAAGAGGCAATTGCTGTTGGTATTGAAAATGCCATTAACAAAAAAGATTCAGTGATTACCTCCTACAGATGTCACGGATTCACTTACATGAGAGGAGCTTCAGTCAAAGAGGTTTTGGGTGAATTGATGGGTAGAAGATGTGGTGTATCATTTGGTAAAGGTGGTTCCATGCATATGTATACAACTGGTTTCTATGGTGGTAACGGTATTGTTGGTGCACAAGTCCCATTGGGTACAGGTTTATCTTTCGCCCACAAATATAACAACGAAGCTAACTGTACTTTCAACTTGTACGGTGATGGTGCTTCGAACCAAGGTCAAGTCTTTGAATCATTCAACATGGCCAAATTGTGGGATTTACCATGTGTTTTCGTTTGTGAAAACAACAAGTATGGTATGGGTACTGCTGCTGCAAGATCATCAGCCATGACTGATTACTACAAGAGAGGTCAATATATTCCAGGTTTGAAGGTCAATGGTATGGATATTTTGGCTTGCTACCAAGCGGCCAAGTTTGCAAAGGATTGGACAATCTCAGGTAACGGACCATTGGTTGTTGAGTTTGAAACCTACAGATATGGTGGTCACTCTATGTCTGACCCAGGTACTACCTATAGAACCAGAGAAGAGGTTCAAAATATGAGATCAAGAAATGATCCTATTGCAGGTTTGAAAATGCACTTGTTGGAGTTGGGTATTTCAACTGAAGAGGAAGTCAAAGCCTACGATAAGGCTGCCAGAAAGTACGTCGATGAACAAGTTGCTCTGGCCGAGGCTGCTCCTCCACCAGAAGCAAAAATGGATATCTTATTCGAAGATGTCTATGTTCCAGGTTCAGAAATTCCAGTTTTGAGAGGTAGAATCTCAGATGATTCATGGTCTTTTGAGAAAAATGGATTTGCTAATCGTTAAAGTAATCTGTTGAATTTTTAGGAATTCTGAGTTCCTAAGGTAATTTTCGGAAGAAGTTGAATTTATTAGATATAATGTAACCAACACTCGTGTTGTTGAATGACTTCAATATATTTTAAATTGTTTGTAATGAATCTATCTAATGATGTTTTCTCTGATAGCGTTTTTCTTTATCAATATCTGGGGCTGTCATTTGGATGTGGCCCTACTAAAAAAATTTCACCAAAAAAAAAGAAGTGAGTCTTAAATTTAACTATTAATTCGAGGAGGTCATCGCACTTAAATCTACCTAGTAAGACATCATGTCCGGAAAATCAAAGCAGGATGCAAGTCAATACAAGTATGAGGAGATGTCGGGAAAAGTTACAAGAGCTGATAGGCGACTGCTCGACGATCCTCAATCGAGAAAGGATAGAGAAGTCAGCTCAAATCCTGAATCCTTAGTGAACAAAATTTCAGTAAAAGATATGGGATCCCGTGTACGGACTTCAAAAGCAGCCACGAAGCATAAATCCAGGCTGGAAGGAATTGAAAAGAAAAGGAGTTCCGATGACAAAAAGGTGAAAATGGGGGGACTGGGACAAGAAGAGATCGCTGATTTAGAGTCGTTGATCTATGTCCCCAAGACTGCCGAAACTCAGCAGATATATAGTTTACTACTATCATGGTCGTCTGTTCAAATGGATAGTGATGTACCTCATAATGTGGTTTTATCGCTGACTGACCTTATTCTTCAAATATTGAAGGACGAGAATACAACAGATAATGACAAAAAATCGAAAGTTGAACAAGCTTTGGAACATTCTTTGAGTTCAGATGAATTCCAAAAACTGTTGAGTTTATCTAAACAGATAACTGATTACGAAGACAGCGATTCTGAATTCAGCGAAGAAGAGGAGCACGAAATACCCATCACTTTTGAAGATGAAGATGATAAAATTGATGGAGAAGAACTCCAATCAAATCTTTTGAAGAATCTTTCTGACGCTGACGAGGAGGAGGAAGAGAGATTTGACGATGTATCAGGACAAATTGAGAGCAGTGACTCACGTGTTATGTTAGAGAATGAAGACATTATCACCTTCAACGCCTCCGGAAATCTGAAAGGTGAAACGGAAGATGAAATCTTGCCTTTGAACAGTATAGACCAATACTTTCTTCGAAGGCTCGTTGCCACTGAATTGAGCTCGAATGATGCCGTGAGAAATTCGAAGAATGCTGAAACTTTGTTCAAGTTAATTGAGAAAGTAGTCAAGGAAGGACTAGGTGTGAGGTTTTTGGAAAATGAATTAATGGAATTCTTTGAATTCGAGCATTCCGAGCTGATAGAGAGAATCATAAAGCATCACATCAAAATATACTATGGAATTTTACTTTCTTCTCTGCATACAAAGGAAGAAAAGCTGGATATCCATATTGAGATGAAAAAGAATGGACTACAGAGTTTTATAGATGAGGGTATCGTTGGGTCGGATCCAGACATCTCAAGAAAGAGAGCATTGGTAGAGAATACTAGGAAGACTACCAAGAAGCAAAAATTGCAAAATAAAGAGGAAATAAGAGCTCCACGAGTTGTGGACTTCGATGGCATGGTATTTGATCAAGGTTCTCATTTGATTACTTCAACTAAAATTGAGTTACCAGAGGGAGCATATAAGCTTCCCAAAAAGTACGAGGAATATCATATACCTGCACCTGAGCCACCTAAATTTGCAGCAAATGAAAGACTAGTGCCCATTACTGATTTACCGGAATGGATACAGCCTGTATTTCCATCCTCCGAAACTAAAACTTTGAATAGAATTCAATCCAGAGTTTATCCAACTGCATTTAACTCTGACGAAAACATATTGATGTGTGCTCCGACTGGTGCTGGTAAGACTAATGTGGCAATGCTCACTATATTGAGAACCTTGTCCAAATTCAGAAACGAACTGGGATCTTTTGATATCGATAAATTCAAAATAGTTTATATCGCTCCCTTGAAGGCATTGGTACAGGAGCAAGTACGCGAATTCCAAAGAAGACTTTTACCATTTGGTATAATGGTTAGTGAGCTAACAGGTGACTCAAATCTTACAAAGCTGCAAATTTCTTCCACTCAAGTTATAGTGACCACCCCAGAAAAATGGGATGTTATCACCAGAAAAATGTCCGATTTGTCGTACGTGAATTTGGTTAGATTAGTAATAATTGATGAAATCCATTTATTACACGACGAAAGAGGGCCTGTGTTAGAAAGCATTGTAGCCAGAACTTTGAGAAGTATTGATTTGGACGATAACGAGCCCGTGAGATTGATTGGATTATCTGCAACTCTTCCAAATTACAAAGATGTTGCCACGTTCTTAAGAGTGGATGAACAAAGAGGATTGTTTTATTTCGATTCAAGTTATAGACCATGTCCTTTAGCTCAACAGTTCGTGGGAATAAGTGATAAAAATGCTTTCGCAAGACAACATGCGATGAACGAAGTTTGTTATGAGAAGGTTTTGGAGAATGTCAGTAATGGGCATCAAGTTATTGTATTTGTACACTCACGTAAAGAGACAGCCAAGACAGCCGAGTGGATAAAAGATAAGATGCTAGAAAAGGAGACCTTAAACAAGATTCTAGGGTCAGATTCTGCATCGATTGAAGTGTTGAAAGAGGAATCAGAAAATTGCAGCAACAGCCGCCTCAAAGATTTATTACCTTCCGGATTTGCTATACATCATGCTGGATTGTCACGAGAGGACAGGTCAAGATCAGAGGATTTGTTTGCTGCTGGACACGTGAAGGTGTTAGTGTGTACAGCTACATTGGCATGGGGTGTCAATCTTCCTGCTCATACTGTAATTATCAAAGGGACTAGTGTATACTCCCCTGAGAAGGGAGCATGGGTCGAATTATCACCACAGGATATATTACAGATGTTAGGTAGAGCAGGTAGACCAAGATATGATAAAAGTGGAGAGGGTATAATACTTACTTCTAAGGATGAAGTCAAGTACTACTTGGCAATCTTGAATCAGCAACTTCCTATTGAATCTCAGCTTATCTCAAAACTAGTCGACAACATCAATGCAGAGGTGGTGTTGGGGTCAGTTAAATCCCTCACCGATGCTGTCAATTGGCTAGCATACACATACCTATACGTCAGAATGATGAGATCACCTGCAATTTATCATGTTGGTGTTGAATATGAAGGTGATGATCATTTGAAGAATAAAAGAACGGACTTGGCACATACCGCATTGACACTTTTAAACAAATCCATGCTTGTTAAATATGATGTTGAGACAGGTAAAGTCACTGCTACAGATTTGGGAAGAATTGCATCACACTACTACATCACTTACCAGTCAATTTCACTTTACAATAATCAATTGAAGAGTCATTCTTCACCACTTGACATTTTAAGAATTTTTTCACAATCAGGAGAGTTTAAATATCTTCCTGTAAGAAGTGAGGAAAAGCCAGAGATCAGCAGACTTCTTGAAATTTCACCAATTCCGATTAGAGAAAGTTCGGATGACCCACTAGCTAAGATTAACGTTTTACTTCAATCTTATATTTCGAGATATCGTTTAGATGGATTTGCCCTTCTGGCTGATATGATATATATCACTCAATCGGCAGGAAGATTAATCAGAGCATTGCATGAAATTGCCTTGAAAAAGTGTTGGTCACTCACAGCCAAAATTCTCTTAGATTTTTGCAAGATGATTGATAGACGTATGTGGTTACCCAACTCTCCATTTAGACAATTTCCAAATGTTCCCCAAGAGATTGTAAGGAAGACAGAAGGTTCGCAAATTCCGTGGTCCCACTACTTGAACTTGACGGACGCAGCTGAAATGTCTCAAGCTATTAGATCAGAAAAGCTCGGTAAAACAGCGCTTGAGTTAGTCGAAAAATTTCCAAAGCTATCTGTCAATTCCTCTTGTCAACCCATTACATCCTCTTTGATAAGGGTTGAACTAGAGATTTTGCCTCAATGGGTTTGGGATACTGAGGTGCATGGTTTTGCCGAGTCCTTTCTCTTACTCGTTGAGGACTGTGATGGAAATAAAATTATTTACACTGACTCATTACTCGTTAAAAGAAGTCACATCAACGAAGAACATTTAATTGATTTTACAGTTCCAGTACTAGAACCATTACAGCCAAATTATTTCGTTTCCTTGATCAGCGAAAAATGGTTGAACTGCGAAACTAAAGTTCCGATATTGTTGAATAAAATTAAAATTCCAAAGAAGTTCCCTGCTCCGACTCCGCTTATTAATTTGCAACCTGTTCCAATATCTGACCTTAACCAAAAGGAGTTCGAGGATTGCTTTAATTTTAAAGAATTGAACAAGTTTCAAACTCAAGTTTTCAACTCATTGTATAACACTAACGAAAATGTTTTCATCGGGGCTTCAAAAGGTTCTGGAAAAACAGTGTGTGCAGAATTTGCTATTCTTAATCATTGGAGACAAGGAAAAGGCAGAATCGTCTACATAACACCTAATCAAGTCAATATAGATAAACTTCACAGAGATTGGGCCAGTCGATTTGAAAATATTGGAGGTGGTAAGAAGATAACGAAATTGGTGGGCGACATATCTCAAGACTTAAAGTTGATTGAAAGTAGCCATTTAATTTTAGCTACTGTGAATCAATTTGAAATGGTTTCACGTCGTTGGAAAAACCGTAAGTCGATTCAAAGCATTGAGTTACTAATCGCGGATGATTCTCACTCCATCGGTAGTGGTATCGATGGCTGTGCATATGAAGTTCTCATAGCCCGTATGAGATTTATCTCCCTCCAACTAGAAAAAGACTTGAGGATTGTAGCTTTAGCTGTTTCTTTGGCTAATGGAAAAGATTTTGCAGAATGGATTGGCGTCTCCAAAAACAATATCTTCAACTTCAGCTCAAGTGAAAAGGTAAATCCTTTAAATGTTCATATTCAGTCATTTTCTATCAATCATAATCCTTCTTTGTTGTTGGCAATGACCAAGCCAGCTTTTGATTTGGTGAAAGACTTAGCATCTCATGAAGGAACTGCTGTAATTTTTGTACCAACAAGAAAACACTGTATTGAGATTGGATCGGACTTTATTAATCATGCTAACTCTGAAGGCATTGATTTCTTGAAAGCAGAGATTTCATCCTTAGAGAATTATTTGGTAAAGGTCAAGGATTTAAAATTACGCGAAGCTCTTTCGAATGGAATAGGTTTTTATTATAGCGATATGGCACCAGGTGATCGAAAAATTGTTGATAAATTATTCAAGCTGGGTGCTTTGACAGTTTTATTTGCTACAAGGGAAACTTGCACATATTGTCCTGTTGCAAATACAGTTGTGGTTCTTAGTACCCAGTTTTATGAAGGGAGGGAGCACCGCTACATAAGTTATCCAATTAGTGATTTGCTTGAAATGATAGGTGTGGCCAGAAATACTGAGAAGCCAGCTGTTGTATCAATTTTCACAAACCTGTCATCCCGGGAGTACTATAAAAAGTTTATCAACGAGTCACTACCTCTTGAAAGCCATTTGAATATATTCCTTCATGATGCGTTAGTAAATGAGATCACTACCAAGGTTATCAGTTCAAAACAATCATGCATAGACTGGTTGACTTATTCCTATTTCTACAGAAGATTGCAAATGAACCCAAGCTTCTACGGTGTGAGGGATACTTCACATATTGGCCTTAGTGAATACTTATCAGAGCTTGTCGAAACAACACTTCAAGAATTGGAAGAAGCTAAAATGATTGAAATTGAAGAGAATGAAAAAGAAAACGAAGAAGAAGCTATCGATGAAATAATACCTCAAAATGGCGCTATGATAGCCGCACACTATAATGTTTCTTTTGTCACAATGCAAACTTTCACTTCTTCCTTGAGCAGCAAAACAAAATTGAAAGGATTGATGGAAATTGTTACGGCTGCAGCTGAATTTGAGAATGTTCCTGTGAGGGCTCACGAAGCCTCAGTTTTGACTAAAATTTACAACAGGCTACCAATGAAATCATCCAATGCAGATTATAACTCGCCGCATTTTAAATCTTTTATTTTGCTACAAGCTCATTTCTCTCGTATGAGCTTACCACAAGATTTGATCTCAGATCAGAAATATGTGTTGGAGAGAGTTATGAACTTATTATATACTGCAATTGATATTCTATCTACAGAGGGAAATTTAAATGCAGTCACTGCAATGGACCTAGCTCAAATGATTGTTCAAGCTGTATGGGATAATGATAGCCCATTGAAACAAGTCCCATTTTTCGATGAGACTATGATAAAAAAATGTACCAAGATGGAAGTGGAGACGGTTTATGATATCATGTCATTGGAGGATGATGAAAGAGATGAGCTTTTGAACTTAAGTACGAAGGAAGTTTCAAAGATTGCTGAGTTTGTTAATAAATATCCAAACATTGATATTTCCTATAAGTTGGATTTATCAGAGCAGATAAGGGCAAACGAGGATAATTTCATAACTATCAACATCGAAAGGGATGAAGATGTTGACGATTTGACAGTAGTGGCTCCATTCTATCCTCTCAAAAAGATCGAAAACTGGTGGATAGCACTTGGAGAACCAACTACAAAACAATTATATGCAATCAAGAAAGTTACTATACAAAAGAAGACTCAGAGTATAAATCTAAGTTACTCCATTCCTGATACTGGAATACACAAGTTAGCTATTTGGTGTATTTGCGACTCGTACATGGATGCAGATAAAGAGATATTTTTCGACTTGGAGGTCTTTGAAGGAGGAGAGAAGGATTCTGGGGATGAAGAGGTGTGAATTGTAATCTGTGTAAATTAATTTTGTAATATTAGATGATTTTGTTATGCATTGTTAGTACTGTAGTGCGAAGCCTCTCAATTCAGGTATTTTTTTTTTCCAGACTTCACGATTTTTTTATAGTTAAAAGAAAATGCATCGCATTTGTGAACTTTTGAGGTTGATTTGTTTCATCTATTCACACAAAACCCGTCTCTCCACTTTTCCATCTCTCAGAAACTGTGAGCCGATCTTCAGTAATGAAGTAAGTTTTCTTTAGAACCAGTCCACCACTGACGAAAATACTAACTCCACTCGTAAAGGTTTTTCATCGATGATTTGCCTGTGCTATTTCCATATCCTCGCATATATCCTGAACAATATGCTTATATGTCAGATATAAAGAAAACGTTAGATGTGGGAGGAAATTGTATATTAGAAATGCCTTCAGGAACAGGGAAAACAGTTTCCTTGCTATCGTTGACTGTTGCATATCAAATGTTTTATCCCGAGCATCGAAAGATCATCTATTGCTCTCGTACAATGTCTGAGATTGAGAAGGCATTGATTGAGTTGCATTCATTGATGGAATACCGGGCAAAGGAATTAGGCTATGTGGAGGACTTCAGAGGTTTGGGTTTGTCATCTCGTAAGAATTTGTGCATACACCCTGTTGTTTCAAAAGAAAGAAAGGGTGTAGTTGTGGATGAAAAATGCAGAAGAATGACTAATGGTCAACTGAAAAGCAAAATGGAAGCAGGAGAACCAACTGATATCGAATTGTGCTCATTCCATGAGAAACTTTACGAGAAAGATCCAGAAAATCTTGTTCCACCAGGAGTATATTCATTCGAGTCTTTAATGAAATATTGTCATGAACAGGGAACATGCCCATATTTCACTGTTCGTCGTATGATGCCATTATGTAATATTATTATTTATTCATATCATTATTTATTGGACCCTAAAATTGCTTCCAGGGTCTCAAGGGAGCTTTCAAAGGATAGCATAGTTATATTTGATGAGGCACATAATATCGATAACGTTTGCATTGAGTCCTTATCGTTGGACTTGAATGATGACATATTGAAGAAAGCTTCCAGAGGAGCCAATAGTTTAAGTAGAAGAATTGAAGAGGTGAAAAAGACAGATAGTAAAAAATTGCAAGATGAGTATGAAAAATTGGTAGCTGGTCTCAGAGAAGCAGAAATTGCTAGAGATGAGGAAATGTTTATGAGTAATCCAATCCTACCAGATGATTTACTAGATGAAGCAATTCCAGGAAATATAAGAAGGGCCGAGCACTTTGTTTCCTTTTTGAAAAGGTTCATTGAATATTTGAAAACGAGAATGAAGGTTTTACATGTCATCTCAGAAACTCCAACATCATTTCTTCAGCATTTGAAACAGTTGACTTTTATTGAGCGGAAACCTCTTAGGTTTTGCTCAGAGAGACTTGCATTGTTGGTGAGGACTTTAGAAGTTGAGGAAATTGAAGATTTTATGTCATTGAAAGATATAGCAACTTTTGCAACGTTGGTCTCTACCTATGAATCTGGTTTTCAATTGATTCTTGAACCTTATGAGACAGAGAATTCAACTGTGCCCAACCCTATATTACGATTCACTTGTCTTGATGCCTCTATAGCTATTAAACCAGTATTTGATAGATTTTCATCGGTTATTATTACATCTGGTACAATTTCTCCTTTGGATATGTATCCAAGGATGTTGAATTTTGAAACAGTGGTTCAGGAGTCGTACACTATGACTTTAGCAAGAAAAACATTCTTGCCAATGATTGTTACAAAGGGTTCTGACCAAGTTGCCATTTCTTCACGTTTCGAAATTAGAAATGACCCGAGTGTGGTTAGAAATTATGGGACCTTGTTAATCGAGTTCTCCAAAATCACGCCTGATGGTATGGTTGTTTTTTTCCCATCTTATCTATACATGGAGAGTATTATTTCTGCGTGGCAAACAATGGGGATTTTGGATGAAGTGTGGAAGTACAAATTAATTTTAGTGGAAACTCCTGATGCTCAAGAAACTGCCTTGGCATTGGAAACTTATAGAACTGCTTGTTCGAATGGAAGGGGAGCTATATTACTTTCCGTGGCGAGAGGAAAAGTTTCAGAGGGAATTGATTTTGACCATCATTATGGACGTACCGTATTAATGATAGGTATTCCATTTCAGTATACGGAGTCTAGAATTTTGAAAGCAAGATTAGAATTTTTGCGGGATAATTATCAAATCAGAGAAAACGATTTCCTTTCATTTGATGCTATGAGACACGCAGCTCAATGTTTGGGAAGAGTTTTAAGAGGAAAGGATGACTATGGTGTGATGGTTTTGGCTGACCGTAGATTTTCTAGGAAGAAAAACCAGCTACCTAAGTGGATTGCTCAGGCATTATCAGATGCTGATATCAATTTATCGACTGACATGGCAATTGCAAATGCAAAGAAATTTTTAAGAACTTTGGCACAACCAGTTGATCCAGCGGATCAGAAAGGTGTTTCGGTTTGGGACGTTGATGATTTGAAAGCTTACCAACTGGAGCAAAACCTGTTTGATATGCTGTACGATGATGATCTTGATGAAGACGGTGATATGCCAATGTTAACCGCAGAAGAGGAAGCAGCTTTAAATAAATTATAAATAACGCAATCTTTTTATTACGTGACAACAATTTTGGGACTTTTTGATCGTTAATGTATGTAGTATGACTTGATTATCGCTGTTATATTTCAGACCAAAAAAAAAATTAGCAGTTGTAATAACACACATTAACTTTCCAATACCTTTCTTACAAGTAAGATCCAACCTGGTGTAATCCAACTCGCCTTCACCACGGGTAGTGAACTGTGCTGGATTGCTCCCCTTCAGTGGTACCACTACTCATTGCTGGGATCAATACACTAGATTACTCATAGTAATTAAAATCCCGACCGCAGGAATCGAACTGGACACCAAATGCTGTAAATACCAGAACAGGAAAATGTTGCGCGAACGCCATCACCACTTCTGCTATACGCCTTAACAGCATAAAAATTGGAGGTTTTTTTCTACATGACTACAGATAACATAACAACAGATCACGTGACTGCGGCTCAAAATATAGCTAATAAATCCATATTTGATTTGATTTGCTCAAACTTTTACGCACAATTGTTTATGGTTATAAATGTTTCTATTGATGAACTATATGTAAAATTTCTTATACTAATTGTTCTAATAAAATGTCTTGTAGAATAAAATAAACTGTATAATTCAAGATCTCAATTTCTCTATTTATATCATTTCTACTGGCGTCTGTTTATTAATTCAAATGGGCAATGATGGAGGTAGCAAATGTAAATGAATTATTTTAGAATAATCTCATTGGTTATTCAATGATGAAGAAAGTTGCAATTGATTTCTAGAATGTTCCATAAACCTCTTCTTTATTTTATAATAAAATTACCCTTTTAGGTAGTAGAAATAATAGTGGTAAAAGATTTATAATAAACCTTTGTGATGTGTTAAATGGCAAGATTCATTTATCATGAAGCACAAAAATAAATCTCTATTTGATTTGATTTGACCTCTCAAAAAAACCTTCACTTACGGGTAGCTAAGACTTACTTTTTTTTATAAGAATATGCTTTGTATTCAGCTATATATGCACTATAAAAGGCCAGTACTTACGTTGGCCGTGTAAGGATTATCGCACCGAATGACCCATATTGAGGCAAGCAAAAAGCTCCTTTGAGCTTGTTTTAAGGAGCTCTCCACAACCCAGAGAAGGAAAAAACCTCTGTTCCAATTGATTTTTTTTGTTTTGGAAATAATGAGTTGATCGCGATTTGAACCGTCGACCTTTGAGGAAACACCTCATCATATCAAGAAACTTATCTATAGTTACATACATATCGATAAACCTTTTTCACTTGTAAGAAAAAAATGCAAGTAATTTTTTACTGGACATCCGTGGAAATGTGTAGTTAAATTGTCAAAATATAGTGAGTGAAATTAATTCCTATATTTCTTTTTAATCACGTAGTAAATTGAATGTAATAAAAATAACAATACTCGGATTATTCCTTGACTGTTATGATTATTGTTATTATATCTTTATTAGACTGTATAAAGTTATAAAAAGCCTAAATCATGAATTAATGACCTCACATTGATCTTGCTTATTACTTATGAAGTTTTTGCATCATGATTGATATGTGATAAACCTTGATATAACGAATGATTTCCACTGAATTCGACCATTTCCTAACACTTATATATGAATAATTAATAATAATCCTTGATAACCTGTGATGCTAGTACCGCAAATAGAGAAAGCATAATGCATAAATTGCTAATAAATGTCAACTATTATGTTGAACGATTCCTTTCTAACCTTATCTGAAAAGTTTTCCAGTTTCAGTAGTTGATATGAATCGAAGCAGACATGTGTAAATATACACTTGGTAGTCTACAGGCAAGTTATGCAAGATGCTTTCATATTTACCAGATTTGAGATTTCTCAAGACATATAAATATATAGTTTTTTATAACTTTATATAGTCAAATAAAGACAATTCTTATAATAACAAAAAAAGCTTCATGAATTTGATGGCCATCCATTATTTTTTCAAGAACTCAGACTTTATTGGTAAGTACCGATCTATGAACTAATTTTTAGACAATAATCTTAACCTCCCACGTTAAACCTGTCCGTTAAAATTTATCCTGTAGTGAGTATTCTCACAGTCAATCCTGGATCCTAAAAATACATATAATTAGGAGAAGAATGCCGATTTAGTCTATGATTTGATAATAGAAAAGTAATAGCCATATATAGCTTGTAGATATTATTTCGAGATCTTCCTATAGGGTGGGAGATCCATAAGTGCTCACTGAAACTTATTAGATATCCATTACTCTCTTTACATCGTGTTAATACAATCATCTGTTGTTATCTCTTAGCCATAAATATGATGATTCTGTATGCCTTCCTAAACCAAAAGGCTCTATATATGAAAAAGGGGTAATCTGTGTAATAGGCGCCTAATACGTCATAGTTGTAGCCGATGAATAAATAAGAAAAATATTACAAATTAACGAACTGAAAACTGAATGATACAAATTTAATCAAGCTTTAATGGAAATGAAGGGCAACATAGATCCGGTCCGGCAGTTTGGGTTTGAGACCTTAAGATTTGTTAAAGCAAAATAAAATAATAAACAATTACCAAATTAGGAAGTCAAAACCCCAGCTTTTTTTTCTGGTTGTCCCATCTCAGCGAGATCAATAATCTGGAAGAAAAAATAAAGAATTAGCATATTTGTTATCTATGATAGAACTCTAGATCTGTAATGACTTTAACACTAGTTCGTCCTTTACGTTTGTTGCTACTTGGTGCACCAGGGTCTGGGAAGGGAACTCAAACTTCCCGTTTATTGAAACAGATCCCCTCCTTGACGTCCGTTTCTTCTGGTGATTTATTAAGGATTGAGATGAAGGATGGAACAGAAATAGGAAGATTGGCGAATAAATATATTACAGCTGGAGATTTATTACCGGATCAGTTGATGGTGAGTCTCATTTATAACAATCTTCTAAAAAAGAACTGGTTAGATATGAACTCATCTTGGTTACTTGATGGATTTCCCAGAAACTTAAATCAGGCTATTGAGTTGGATTCAAGGTTGAGCGCAACACACGCCAATATCAATCTTGTAGTGGAACTAGATGTTCCAGAAGAAGTCATTCTTGAGAGAATTGAAAATCGTTGGGTGGTATGTATATATCAATGTCAAGGCACGAAATATTCTTGCACGTAGTTTGTGCTAACTAACCTATCGAAATTGCAGCATATTCCGTCTGGAAGGGTTTACAACTTACAATATAATCCTCCAAAAGTTCTGGGAAAGGATGACATCACCGGTGAACCTTTAAGCAAAAGAACAGATGATGATAGAAATGTTTTCAAGCATAGATTGGACACTTACCATGAACATATCAAGCCTTTGAAAGATTTTTATAAAAAGCAAGGCGTTTTGCAGACGGTTTCGGGTGAAACTTCAGATATTATTTACCCACAGCTTTTGGAGTTGGTGAAAGAACAATTCGGCAAATAAATTTATTAATATTCTATTACACTCAAAATATCCGCATAACATACCCATTCATCGTAGAGGGTTTCATTATTGATTATGATTTCATTTTGAAAAACAAAACTTAGGATATCGGGTATCTTCTAAACTAAATAAGAATGAACCAATTGTGAGGTTGCCATTTATCGATTGATGGATTCAATTGTGATTTTAAGCTAGAAAAAGAATTAGTCACAAGTTAGAATTATTTATCAATCAATAGAAAGTGAAGTTGATCAACAACTTTCAACCGCGACGTGCATATATATATATATAGAAACTGAAAAATTAGATAATATTATTAAATAATTTGGGTATCTATGTGTCATTCTAACTGCTTTCTTGCTAATAGAAATTATACATATTAGGCCCGGAATCCCTTTTAAGAATTGTTTCGGTAAACCGCGATATATAAATCAAGTTTGAACAAATGCATATTAATAACATAAGTAATATCAACAGTACTTCTCGAATAATGAATTTTGCCTGCAAAAATCCATATATTCTTTAATATTACAGAAAAACAAATGTTTTGATAAAAAAGGATAATCGTTGATCAAATGACTTCTCTTCACTTCATATGTAGTATCCAAGTTCTGTAATACATTTAATCTAACTTGATTCAACATGAAAGTCCCGATTATTGAGTTGTACTCGGGAAATGTCTCATTATTTTTAAAGAATTTTTTCAAGAAAAAATGATAACTACCTTCATTGAAGTACTTCACCAAAGATAACACATAATTAAGATTGACATTCTGTTTCAATTCCTTGCTATCAAGAATTTTCAAGAAATTCGAGACATTAAGCCAATCATTTTGTATAAAATTCCATAGCACCCAGTATCCGTGCATTTTATCTACCATCGGTTTTTTTTTAGTTGCCAATACAAATCTGTTTTCAGGGATCAAGTAATATTTACCTAATAATCTTTTACTCAAAATTCTTTTAAATTGATCCCATTCTTTTGATAATCTCAGCACTTGTAAATGATATTCATATACATCCATCAGAAGAAAATTATTGATGTCTTGCAAATACATATCTTGTTCTATAGAACGTAATTGATTATCGACAAATTTCAAGATTTTATCACCATATTTTTCATGCAATTGAACAACCAATTTGAAAGAATCAATCAAAGTTGAATAATTTCGTATCTGATATATACTAGGCAATTCACCAACAACATAATCTCTTATTGGCTCAATTGATCTACCAATCACAGGATTTATACAAAAAGTGGTCATCATATCATCATCCTCTTCATCATATTCAATCATGTTGTACTTCTTGAAATTGATGATGAAATCAGTAGCAAAGATCCTATAGTTAGTCGCCATTGAATTCTTATCAGGATCATCGAGATGAACATAAAGTTCAAGTTTGCAGTTATCCAATATCGCCACACCTTGATAATTCCAATTATTTCTCTCAAAGAGGATTTCATCTTGATATATCTCTGATGCGAGAAATTTGATCTGCCTCATGAATTCATGCAAATCCTGTTCATTTTTGAGTGAAGCCAATGCCCGCTTATGATGAAATGCAGCCCATGCCTTTATTGACTCTTTCCGAGTTATACTAAAGTCTTGATCAATATCATAGTCCATGCTTGTGTTCCCAAAGATCTTCTAGTTACCATTCAATCTTGAATTAAATTTTCAGATTTGGGGTTTGTTTTTTTTTGGGGTTTTTTTTTTTTTAGATTTGAAACAACTAATGCTATACTAGATTGATCGCAAGATGATTAATGAGAGAATTTATTTGCAATTGATACGATAAGAATTCTGGGCATAGGCAAATTATGGCAATAACATTTGGTTCGTAAGCCAGTTTCAGTCATAGGTAAGAAAAAGAAACTTTTAGCAAAAATTATATAACATACACAAAAGAATTTGATTGAACACAAAATGGAGTTCTCACCAAAGCCATATATTCATTCAAGGGCATCAAATATCAATAGAGAGAAAATACTATTTGCACATCTTAAATTATATCTTCACCTGAATCATTAGAAATAAATCCTCCTTCACTTTGCATATTTTCAGGCAAACTAAAACTTGGAATGAATTCCAAAAATGTGAACACAACACCACCTAAAATTATCAAGACACCGAAAATAGTTCTAATAGTGCTTTGTGATACCGATATTCCCAAAAAGATGTAAAAAATTCCCCTTCCTATAAATGAGAATAAAAATGAAAAATATCTATAAGTGGCTGGTGGCACTTTAAATTCAAGGTAAATGATCAATGCACCTGCTGCCACAATGAAAATTGCTAGAAGTGTTGATTGTATTCCAAATCTGAAAATTTGAGAGAGTCCAAGTAATACCTAAGATGAGAATGAGATAGATTGAGTTAGTATAAGAACAAACAATTAATCAAAGAAGCAAACAGTAAACAAGTCGTTTGACTGTTACCTCATACAGGCCGAGAAAAAAGACCCGATTGATCTTTGAAAAGAAACACTTACGCATAAACCACCAATTCCAAGATTGGCTACTTTTAAAGGAGCAGAGTAGTCTCTACCGCCATTATCTAATTCAAAATCCATCTTTTACGTATTGATGTGCAATTGGTATCTAACACTAGTTGTATATAGTTACGATAAAAACAATAGCACCTTTTTTAATTAATTTTTTTTGAAGTCAAAACACTTTTTTTTTTTTGACTTCCCAAAGGCGTAAAATAAATAAATATTATAACCATGAAAGACTGAGAGGCTATGCCGAACACAGAATTGAGAATTGCGATGATATGTGATGATATAGATGAAATGTAAAACATATTGATAGTAGGGGCAAGACTGATAGGGAGACAAATAAACATTTGGAATTCATGGGGGGAGGGGTGATAATGAAGAAATCTTAAAGTTGCAGTTTAATTTTTTTGATATCACAGGACAATATAATTTGTAAACTCAAAGATATAAAAAAAAGAATACACATCAACTTCAACCAAATTTATATAAAGAAATAAAGGCTAGAAAGAGAGGAATGGTTGCAAAAAGAGAGATTCAAACAATGAAAAAATTATAATAATAGCATTTCAATAACAAGAACTCAGCCCAGTCTATTCCTCTTCTTCTTTTGTAGCAGATTCTTCACCTTCACCTGTTGATGTCCAAAGTGTCAAGTTATCCCTCAATAATTGCATGATAAGAGTAGAATCTTTGTAACTTTCTTCCGACAAGGTATCCAATTCAGCAATAGCATCATCGAAAGCTTGTTTAGCCAAATGACAAGCTTTATCTGGGGAATTCAAAATTTCATAGTAGAAGACACTGAAATTCAAGGCCAAACCCAATCTAATTGGATGAGTTGGGGCTAATTCTGTGACAGCAACATCTGATGCAGCTTTATAAGCTTCCAATGACAGGTTTGCAGCTTCGGTTCTCTTATCGCCAAAGGCAAATTCTGCCAAATAACGGTGGTAATCACCTTTCATTTTGTAGTAGAAAACCTTTGACTCACCAGTTTGAGCAGTTGGAATTAAATGTTCCGACAAAACATCTAAAATATCCTCACAAATTTTTTGTAATTCACCTTCAATTTTAGCACGGTAATCTCTGATCAAAGCAACTTGGTTTTCATTACCTTTAGCTTCTTCTTTTTGTTCAATAGATGAGACAATTCTCCAAGAAGCCCTACGTGCACCAATGACATTCTTATAAGCTACTGATAATAAATTTCTTTCTTCAACAGACAATTCTTGACCTGATGAGGCAACGGTTTTCATGTTCTCAACCATCTCCTCGTAACGTTCGGCTTGTTCAGCCAACTTGGCTAAATAGACTGAATATTCACGTGAAAGCGACATTTTTCTAAATGGTTATTTATCAGTTAGTATTCAAAAGTTTATTTATCCCTTGCTGGTTTAATTACTGATTTCAAACAGAGAAAATCACAATGATATATCCACACAATTAGAAGCGGTAAGGTATTTCCAATATGAACAAAAAAAATTGAACGAATCGAAATTCACAAATATGACAATTAAATAGTATTGTGTTGTTCGTCGTTCGTTGATGTTAATACCAAATGGTTGTAGCAATTCTAAAGGAAAAGAAAAAAAAAACCTTTTGAACAAACGGAAATTACACACAAACAGGGTATTTGAGCAAATCCACACGATAAAAAATCATATTCGACGCCAAAAAAATACAAGCTCAGATGGCAAGATCAAAGATGTGTAACGAATCAAATACGGGATCGGAAAAGATCCATTTTGAAAATTATTGAATCAATTGAATCGTTGAAGCATATTGACAAGTATCCCGTTCTGTGAAATCCAAACCGTTGCTGTTTTTAACTTTTGAAAAAACCCCAAAGGCAAAAAAGTGTCACGAATCCATAGAGTCAAAACAAATCCTAAAGTTGCAAATTGTCAAATCAAACAACAAAGTCTATCGCTAGTTGTTGCACTCAAGCAAGGGACGCATCAGCTCCAACATTGAATGATTGATTGATTGATGGATGAAGTAATTTCTCCGGATTTGAGTATAGTTTTTATAAATTCTTGTCTTATGATAATCAATTCGAATAGCTCATCCATATATACGTAGGCAAAACACTGTTGATACAATGACAAAAAAAACCCAAATTGAGCTGGATATATCACATAAAGTGAGTTTCTCTTCGATAACAACAATTCAGGATCAAAAGGAGGGTACTTACATTGATAATTAATAGTAGTTTTAATATATGATAGTTTAAATACTAATATAGATAATATGGTTTTTGTTTATTTTTGGAGCTATTTTTTATTAATTTTTTTTTAATTTTTCCCTCTCAAATTACTCTTTCTTTCTATGGGTGTTCTATCATGGTTTTTTTTTTTTTTTAGTTTTTTTTTTTTGCTTTCGCTTTTCTTTGGTCTTGGGATTTTTGCTGTTTCCTTTTGGTGATTCACCACCACCACCACCATTACAGCTCTAGCTGCTCGCCTACTTCTACTCAATCCATATAACATCACATTTTCCATTTACCCTATAATAATTTTTTTATTCGCCACAGAGATAATTTGATCCTAAAATATGATTGACGATCCTCTTTGTGCGTACTTTCTCAATTTTTGTTCCTATTCACTGGAGGACAGCACCCCCATTTACTAGTTACAGTCATGCCGCCCGTTTATGACAGACACATAGTCGGTTCTCGATCTTTTATCTTCCGTTCACATGTGATTCTATTCTAATATATCTTCTACATTCTGTATCCACTAAAAATGGTCCTACTCATCCGCCCACCCAATTTCCACGCTTTCCTCCTGCCTGCCCATCGCATGACAATCAGTGCTCAGCTCACTGGAGAAAAAGGCACCAGATGGATGTGGTACGAAACCCAATTTACACGTTCAGTTTGTCTGTCTTTTTTGGCACAAGAATGACAGATAGCCTTATGTAATGAAAAAACCCACTCGGAAATTACCCGGCATGTAGCGAATGGATTAGTATCATCATTATAACAAAAAAAATAAAAAAAAAAAAAAAAAAAAAATTGTGGAGCAAAGGAGAGAGATTACTTTAGCTTTTTAGTTAATTAATTACTGTTAAATAAAAGGCGCACTCCCTTTTCTTCATCTTGGGGAAAATATCTGTTAACTCGACTTGGATTAAGCTAAAAATCTAATCTATTATCATATTCTCCACAGTTTGTTTGGAGTTTATCGTGTACTTGAAAGGTTGTACTTCTCTAACCTTGATACCAAATCTCTTATCCTGTGATAAATTTATCAATTGTACAATACTATCTTTGTATTCATCTTTAAGTTCATATCCACTATGAACCCAACTTGGTTTGGAAATCTTTGAACCCCCTGTCAATCTCAAAACTTCGTTATTACTGTTGTTCAAAAGAATTGTTGTTGATTCTTTGGCAACAGGAATAAATTTAGATTTCTTCAACACTGATTTAATCTTCAATGAAGTCAAACCTAATCTAGGCATTGGAATTTCCAAACCTGGTAAAGTTGGTTTTTCTGCATCGTACCCTATTGGTCCTGTTGGATTGGCAACGTTCAATAACGCAGGTAATGGAACAAATCTAGCTATTTGAATTGGTCTTGGAACACATAACCTTCTATTTGATAATTCTGATAATCCCAATCTTGCCTGTTTGATATCAGCCAAGATTTTCATTAATTGCTCTTCAGATGTTTCATCCGATGCTGAAGTTATTGGGAATGATTTGGAAGTGTGGGCCAACTTGAATGGATAAACAGAGAGATCAGAATCAATTTTCTTCAATAATTGTTTGGAAGCTCTTAATTTCAAAGAATATTGAACAGCATAATCTCTGACATAAATTGAAGGTCTTGAATGGAACGAAGTTTCATCATTGTTTTTACCTGTATAATTATCAATAGTTTGTAATGTGATCAAACCTGGTTCAGTAAATTCTGAAAGTGGAGCCATTGCAATATCAATCATATAAACTTCTCCTGGTGTGATTATAAAATCATCATTTGGAATGGCACTCGATGAGGCATTGGTGGAATTTTTAGGTGTTTCAACGTTAATTAAATCAGTTGAAGTGTTGTTGATCAATCTGGATTTTTCCAACAATTTCAGTTCTTGATCAGATTCTGTCCATACAACACCTTTAAAATCTCTTTCAGCAACAATACCTTCAGATTGTCCAGCCAAGAATCTCCTCACCCTACGAATTCTTGAACCCGGAACAATAATACAATTATAGGACTCAGCTATAGAGTCAACCAAATTCCTTATTTGACTACCAGTTACGGTACCATTTGAAGTATTCAACTCTGTAGGTAATTTCTCTGGAGTTAATGAAGCACCGAGCAAAGCAACAACAGCCTCTGTTGCAATATGAGAAGCGCATATGGCATCTGCTCTTGGACCAAGTAATGGACCAGTTGGTTTCATATCATCTCCCTCTCCTTGAGGATAAATCACCAAAGTGTGAGAAATATTTGCTGTATAACCATCGATATGACAACCTAAACTTATCGTAAGAATATCACCAGGTTTGAAAAAACAATTTGATTCATCTCCCAACTCTGGAGAAAACCCACAAACTATATCATTTAATTCAATAGTAACAGGTTGAGAAATCCCTCTTTCCCTAACGGCAGAAGATCCATGTCTGTAAACATTTTGCAATGAACTTGCAAGGTAACTATCACCTAATATACATAATTCTGAAGCCGATATTGGATCTCTTCTACCCAAATGATATGAATCGTTAATTAATGAAGTCAAATATTGAAGGGCTGTTTGTGAAATTTGTCCTGCTAATCTATATTTTTCTATAACTGAGTCGTTTAAAACGTTCTTGTCTTTCAACAAGATGTCAGCATCTTCTGGACGTACTGCGAGTTCCATTGCTATATATATATTGCTTGGTTTGTGGATGGTATCGTATATGATTTTGATTCAGATACTTAGGGGAAAAGATTTTTCACTTTACTTTTTAAAAAAAAAAAAAATTTTTACACAAAATATTTTCTTGTGCATAAATTTTTTTTTTCCTTTACATTTTAGATAGAAAGATAGATAATAATAGAGATGAGCTAGGAAATAGTTATCAGCGGTATGCAAAAATTAAATAAACCCATGAATCGACTTTCAAAAGTTGATGAAGAATTAAGATCATTTTTAACTTCATGCTTGCAAGTATATTTCAGGTCAATTGAGGAGTTTTTTGAAAGATTCATAGTCATTCCAAAGTGCATTGTAAACTTCTAAGAGATATATATATACTTGCGAAAGAACAAAAAAAAAAAATTTGTTGGAGAGAAGCAAATAAAAAAGATGACGACAACGGCAGGACTCGAACCTGCGCGGGTAAACCCAAAAGATTTCTAATCTTTCGCCTTAACCACTCGGCCACGTTGCCAATTTATGAAACAATTTTACAGATTGTCTATAATAGTCAAATATTTTGTCCCAAAAAGGTAAACTGGTTTTTTCCCACTACCTTTTACTCTCTATTCTCTTCTCTTCATACTGGCTTATCGACTAGGCAAGGTTTTTTTCCTGTTCTAGGAGACAGTATGAGAACTCAGCAATGATACTTCACCGTTAAAGCTCTTCTGAGCTTTTTTCCTTAGCTTCATTTTTTTTTTTTTACAACTACAAAGAGTTTATTTTTATATATATCTTTATGTAATAATGTTTACTATAAAGATAGTTGGGAATTTACTAATTGAATAATATATTAATATTCTCCTATATAAAAACCCTATCTCTCTTCGATAGGTCTGGTTAAAAAAGTATATAATTGCTCCTTTTTATAGCAATAAGATGAAATAATAATAGTAGTTTCATCTGAAACTAGCAATATTGGCAATCATTTGTTATCAAGTAATAATAGTTGTTTCATGTGAAACTAGCAACATTGGCAATCACTTGTTATCCATGTCATTACCAAATGTGGTATTTCCTAATTTTGGCAATCTAACTAATCTATTACACTATAAGCTTTATCTCTTGAGAAAACTAAACCCTTCTAGTTACCACATCACCTCTCAGATTTATATTTTACTATTTTATATAGTCGTTATGTAGCCCTCTGGGTTATATATAGGTAATAAATCTATATTTGAATTTGAAAAAAAACATACACTACTATTCTATTTTTCAAAGAAATTGCACCAACATATAATTCAGCAACCATTGAAGATAAATTGAACGATTAATGCTCTATTTATTAAATCAGATTGTTAATAGGACTAATTCTATCAGCGATTTCGATATTTACCTTTAAAAATTAAATAGAACTAGGTGTGTTTCTATAAACAGATTTTTGATTCATATCAACTTCTCATCATAAAAATACCCAAAAAAATCTTTGAGAGTCGAATGATTGAAATAATTAATCTAAAAATTGGGTTGTTTATATGGTCTTAATTTGCTTCTATTGATAAAACTATGTGAAATATCTTGTACCAATTCTAATAAAAATGTTTTGCGAGATGAAACAAACTATTTAATTCAAGGTCTCAATCACCCCTATTTCTATCGTTTCCACTCACTAATTAAAATTCACAATTTTGGCAATGGCAAAGATCAATTTTTTGGTTTCAGAATCATCCAACTGATTATGTTAATTCTTGAGATTTGGGCTAGTTGGGTTTGACATTTTAATGAAAATATATAGTTTAATATTATAATTCTCTTCGATTTTAGTTAGAATATAGATCAAGGATAATTCTACCACTTATATAAATTATTATTTAACTGTAGCATGTTTCTTTGATCACCACTTTCTGAGGAATAACTTAATAGTAAAATAGAACATTACATTTAATACGCCACAAAGACATTTGCCCAATAATCTGACAGCTTATTCAATGATGAATGATGGTGTAAATGATATCTAGAAACTTCCATAAACATCTTTTTAATTATATCTCAAAAATAGCCTTTTAGATAGTCAAAAATAATAGTATATAATTTTGTGATAAGTTAAATGATAAGATTGATTTATCATGGATCACAGCATTGATCTTACTCTATCAGCTTTATATTTTTGAAGAATGTAGACCATTTCTGAGTGATGCTTAATTCTCTCTCGTAATTCAATTCAGAACAAAATTTTGTTTTCTAAAGAGAAATTGACATATTGCAGATGTATATTATTTTAGTCTATCTATTTTGAGACCATTAAGAAAGAGTAAAACTCCTCCTATCAGATTTGAGAAGAATTCTGTTCAGATTTAGTAGAAATAAATACTCTAATCAGAATTGAATTTCATTTTGTTTGATGAAGATTTTTCTAAGGAGTGTTTTTCTAGAGTTAAATGTCAGTTTAGTCCTTTGTTCTATCATTCTGATAACAATTTGGGGTGAACTTTTTTTTGTTCAAAAAAACACAAAAATTGTATGAGAAAAGACGAACACAAATAAATAGCTCACAATAAAAATAATTATAGACTTTCAAAAGAAAGTGGATATTGAGATGACAGAAAATATTGTTGAAGAATTAGAAAGCTCGATGATAGTAGATATACACAATGAAGCAGAAGAATCACAAATAGAGGCACCTGTCATCAATGGAGAAGAGGACAATAATCAGTTGAAAGAAGAACTACTCCTCGATGTATTGACAATGAAAAATCAGATTGAGTATTTGGTGGCGAATATTCGTAAAAAACAAAAGGCTTGTTACAAATTGAAGTCAGAGAATAGTTATTTACAGGACTATGTGGGTAGTATGATGTCCAGTGGATTAGGAGAAAAAAATTGAATGAGATACATTGATGCTGGATTTATTTATACGTCATATTTTTAGTTTTTCTTTTTCTTTTTTTTTGGGGTCCTTATTTACATATCAACCACAAAGTGATCTCAATAAAAAACCATTTCAAAATACTATATTGACCAATTCGAATACTTCATACCATTAGCGCTTCACTGAATTTATTTCCTTTTCTGCTATCGGAGGATCAATTTTTTTATTGCCTATACCAGGCGCCGGTAAATACATTATAATAATGACAGATGAACTTTTGCCAAAATATTTTGGGAATGAGAATATCAACAGTAATGCAATTTTGGAAAGAAGGCTTACTCAAACTCATAGAGGTCCTGTTTTAATTAACAAAAACAATAACAACAATTTTAAGGGCGATAAATTGTTTGAAGCTAGAAGCGTTTCGAGTATCATCAAAAGTCAGAAATTTGCAACCCCTGGATCTTTCGAGTTTTCAGAAACAGAGAAACCCAATAATAGAATCAGTTACGTTGATCGTTACAATGGTAATGATGGTGAGTCAAACTCTCAAGTTGATTATACTGTTCTCTTTCTTACTAACTAACGAATTCGTCAAGGAATCATGTTGAGAAGAGACCTAAATAGATCCCCCTTAATACTTGGGAGTCAAAGTGAATCGGCCATTCAGCCTGATCTCCTTCAATCTTCAACAAACCTGTTTGATGAAGAATACAGAAAATATAACATTATCCCCAATAAGAATCCAACTCGGATTAACCTAACAAATGATTCAATGGATTCTGGGGTTTTGAATGAAGAAGATATGCGTGATTTTCCAGATTATCCTTCGTCCCCTGTACACAAATTGGTGAGAAGAAAAAAGGTGGAGTATTCTATGATTAATTCCTATTCAGAGGGTGAGAGTTCTGCAAAATTTGTCGAAAAGAATTCGATAGATGAATATAGTACAGAAGAAATCGAATATGAAACACTAACATCTCAGCCTGTAGTCAAAGTGAACTATCCCCAATACGGTCAACAATTATTACCAAATGATACACCTTTGGATTTGAGTGGTATTAAAACTTCACAACCAGTAACAGTTCCTTTTGCATTTGTACAAGAAACCGACAGCGATGAGGTTGAAGAAGAAAATGCAATCATCGATATATTGAATTATGAAATATCCAAAGACGAAAGACCTCAAAAAATTAGAGTTAGAAGAAGATGCATTAGCAATTTTATCTATCGTTTATTCGGTTGTGGAGAGATGTCTGCAAATGAAATTCTTGAGAGATATCCATGGGTAAATTTTTTACCGCCAAAATCGTCGTCATCAAAGACTGAAATTGCCGAAAACTGTTATCAAATAGGGCCTCAAGAGTTTCTAAATTTTGAATCTATTGAAATGGCCAGCTTCACTTAGCTTGCTTACTTGAGCTTTTTTTTTTCTCGTCTTGCTGCACCCAACAAACATGCTGTTCAAATAGTTTATTCACCACTTATAATTTTTTCTCTTTTCAATTCACCAAAGCTAGCAAGTTTCGAAGAAGATGACATCAAAGTTGTAGAATAGTACAAACTGGCACCAGCCCACGAGCCTAGACACCTTATTAACTCAATTTTATTATAGTTCTTGAATCTGCGTCTCAATTCATTCATTATAGCATTTTTCAAACCTGGCAAATTTGATAATTCTCCAGTTATAATTATATGACTCATTATCTCATTTTTGCAATCAAAAGGTAACTTATTTTCAATATCTTCCAGAATCAAACCAATAATTGACCGTTCATCTACATCGCCTTCTTGATCAAATATCATTTTCTCAAGTAATTTGTACCTTATCAGATTTGATACCTCAGTCTCACCATCTAATTTAAAAGTAGTTTCACTTTTGTCATTTAGATCTCTTATTTTCCTCACATAAAATGAACCAATAAAAGATTCAACAAATTCAAATAATCGATGGGTATCGTTCAAGTATGGCAATTCATGTCCCAAAATATCTAACAAACAATTTAAAGTCTCATAATGTAGCCATTTACCTCCTCGTTTAGTTGTTTGGATCAACTGGTCAATGATATAGAGATCGTATATTGGCACAATTGACACATGCTCCCATCCCAAATCGATAATAAGTCCACTTTGGAGACCGGAACTGATACAGCATAACAATGGACTGGGTATCGGAACTATCGATTGAACTCGAAAATCTTCAAACAATAGCGATATGAGAGGTTTCTTCAACAGATGAGGTAATAGAACTGGCTCTGGTATGATAACTTTACAATCTTTTGGATTCAATGCCAAATTCGAATAGAAAATGGCATGAATTGAGTTTCTTAGTATGTTGAAAATTCTTTCCTCATCATTCAATAACAGGTCATAATTGTACAACCATTGTTGGCTTGAGATATCATTTGAAAATATGCGTTGCACCAATTCCGCAACTGGATTGAGTGGCATCAGTATGGTGTGATCAATAAAATGGGGAAATGTGAATGTATCATGATGCATGCTCAGCTTCAGATATAGATTTGTCTGAAGATCGTTTGTTTGTAAGACAATGGTGGGTGAGGGATCACCAGCAGTTCCAACTGCTAGCATCCGTGGATCAACCTGAAGCACTATGGGAATACATTGCGTGTTATCCATCTAGTGCACCTTTCCAAAAGATATTTTGAGTAACGAATGAAAGCTTTTCACTCAGAAATTATAGAGAGCCTTTTTGACACATGTTATTTTTTTTTTTACTTTGTTTCCTTTAGATTAGGATATATTTTTCTCTCGCTTGGAAATGCCAGAAGCATTTACAATTGTAACATGCAAAATGCCATCTGACATAATTACCAAGATGGACAGTTATGTCTGCATCACAATATTATGACTTCTTTGGCCCTTTTTATTTCCCTCGTCGGAGATCTGCTTCATTTGCACACTCATTTGTACCAAGATTCTAGGTAGGATATTATCATCCTTGTCAATAATAAGCTAGAGTCAAGGCAGTGGGCAAGGGACAAAGGGCAAAATCTATTCTGATTATTATTTATTATTGTTTTACTATTTTTTCCCCATTTTATTTGTAACCTAGATGCTTTACATGTTAGAGGTTGAATATAGATCCGTTCAAAGTATTCAGGTCTGTCGATAGAATCTGTTAATAGAGAAAGTAGTAATCTTCTTGCATTTCCAAATTTTTTATTTTCATTAATTAAGACTAGCGTCCAACTTTGCAGAGTTATCCGCCTCCCGAGTTCCATTAACAGTATTCGATTCTTATAGAAAATTTTTTGCCAGACCTACCGATTCGTCTATCCAATTCTTTAGATGGATGGAGAAAATCTTCCAATGATTCTTACGGCTTTCTTGGGTAGTACTAACATTGTTGATGAGTAATTACCCCTGCTTGTCGTAGTATTAGAATCCATAGCGATATAAATAGTTTACTAGTACGTTTGCAAATCTGTACTTATCATATAAAATATATGGTATAAAACTGTAGTTAATTTAAAAATAATAGTTCAAGAGGCATCTTGTCTTCTTTTTCATCATTCAGAACATCTTTTCTGTTTATCTTTTTTCATCCATGAATTAAGCTGATTTCATCTATTCTCTATGTCATCCACCAATCATATATATAGTTATCATCCGTGTACCTGCAACTAATTTGTTTCAAAGATTTCTGTTTAATACCGTATTGAGTTGAAGACAAGAAACTTAACCTCTCTTGGCATTTCTGAATTCGAATCCAGGTTTATCTTCTGGATAAAATTATCCACCACTTGTGTCCTACTTCACATTATCGTCAAAGCACGTAATTATCAAAATACTAAGTGATTTCAACTAATCTCACTAAATTCCGACCAATTTGACAAGAGTTAACTTCCAAGTCGATCGACAATTCATTGCAGTGAATATATAACAAGCATTCTATAGTCCAATGAATCTCTAGTAAAAGTTAGAGGCCCCTGATGAACCAAATTCTGGAGCTATATCTGGTTGTGTGGAGATCTTGAAGTCCGATATGCAGCATCTCCAAATCAGAAGATGAATTTAACTTACTTAGGATAATCTAAACTTTCGATATTCGAACTGGATCATTTTGAAAAATCCAAAATTTGGTAATAATAGACAAGTACTTACCAAATGATTGACTAGGAATGTGCTATTGTAATATTTCAATTTGGGTTTTTGAAATTATTCATTTTGATTGATAGTTTTTTAATTAAAAGTGCTGAACTAGAAATAGATGGACCACTATTTTGTGTCTTGTACTGGAGATTCCTTTAGTGATTGAAGAGTTTACTCTTCTTTAATCAAATTTTTGGAGAAAGTCCAAAACAAACGAAAAGTACAAAATTACTCGAACACATGGAATGAATTCAAGCTTCGACAACAAATTATGACAAAGGACCTAAAAAGCTCAAAATGTCTCAAAATAGTGCCAATAATATAAAACAACAGCGTCTAACTGCTGGCTTATCAGATTCATAAATACTAAATTTGAAGTAGCGCTTATAAAAAGTGTCAAAGATTATACTTTCGTAAGATTTGCTTGAAAGCTTATGAGTACCAGAATTAAATTAGAGGACTGCACACTTGGCCTTTCTATTTTGAAGATTTTCATATTTGTCTGAGTTGAGATGAATAAGCTTCGTAAAAAGAAAAAAAAGGCTACAAAGGCGGAGGACAAATTTTCTCTTTCTGTGTCATCATTATCATTGCTTTGTTTTAATTTCGGATGTTTTTGTCTCAGTAATTTACAGATCTTTGTTTCCCGCTTTAACTCAGTTCCGAGAAATATAAATTTTGCGACTACGGGCATTACCAAAACATAAAAAAGCTGGAACCGATTGATCTCCAATAGAACACTATAAATTTCTAAGCCTAGAGCACATGAAAATAAATGGACTATTATACTTCAATTTTGATTTACAAATCTTGATTTATCTTAAAATATGTCTCAAAACAAAGCTAGAATTATCGTTTTTCATTTGAATTTAAACCTTTGTAATGCTAAATTTGGATAAATTTGTAGATTCATACTCAGTGGGATAAGGTCGATCATTGCATGAGCTTATCTCTTCATTTGCAGTAGTTTTATAGAAATTTCAAAAAACCTTTCTTCAAGGCGGAGAAATTTATAGAGATTTGAATTAATATGAAAGACATCAATAGCTAACATTGCCTAATAAAAGCTTGCTTTTCTGCACCTTTTCAAGGTGCGACCCGACTGTTCACTATTATAATAGATATCTCATGAAAATCAGTCATTTGGTGAAGATCCTTCTTTTTCTCTAGCTTATTCTAGAAAGTTCTAATTATAGTTCGTCTACTTGTAGACCACTTAGTACTACTTTGTTTTAATAATTTATATCGTCGATAGGGTAGACAGTCATCACCAGTATTTTATATGCACAAACATTTTGCCCATACATCTTCTGTGGGTGGAGAGCGCATAATTTAGGTGGTAAGTCATAACAATAATAATAATCAAACTTTCAGATCCTCGAATATCCCTTCAGGAATTCTTCCCGGAACCTTTTATGACTTTCAAAAGAAAAGAGAGAGATCCAAAAGGGCAGAAAAGTCTTTACGCACAGGATCACCCAACAGACTAAGAAGTACAAAACATGTTTATCTGGAGAAAACCAATTGTCCTAAAGTAAAAGTTAGCAATAACATAAAGCAAAAAAAGGAAAAGTTGAAGTTAGCCTGAAACAATGAAAGAATATACTAGAATCTGATCATTAAAAATTGAGCAGGGGATACAGAACATTCTAGAAAATAAAGGGCGTATATTTTGCAACGGAACAGCCGAGTCAGAGAAAATATTTGCCCTCGCTAGCTTGTGACAACACGCACGATCCTGCAAGCTGGAACCTTAATTCGACTCAACGTCAAATTTTGGTCAACCTCGGAAATAAAAGGTGAATCAAAAAAATTCTATCTCAATGTCAATTGGGATGGAGAAGAACTAAAATCCATCTAATCCTACTCAAAAAATGGGGGGATGAGTTGAAAATGAAAGAAAAAGGAGTTGCTTTTTGTTAGATTTTTCCCGAAATTGTTTTTTTTTTCTTTTAGTTTGTTCTTACAGTACAGTCTTGTATGTAGCCTTGCTCAATATTAACTTTTTAGGTTAAAGGGCCGGAAGCCTCGCAAACAGAAGTTTTCCTTCCGTCGATTGTTTAAAACAGGACCATAAGTTTTAAGTATTCTATCTATCTACCCAATAGAAATAACTCCGATGTGGCGTGCAATCCGTGTTAAATATTTAATAATCTTTATCTGGAGCCAAAGCATTTCATTGTTTTGGGTGACATTGAAGTACCTTTTTTGAATAAGGACCCCGGAGTTCCCAATAAGCTCATCTGATACATAATTGTGTGAATGAGTTCTAGTTCTATTACAGGGTTTGAGTTCAAAAAAAGATCACTGGATTCTTCCACAGAGCAATCAATGCCTTAAACGGATCTTCCGAAGCAAAAACGGGATCTGTTGTTTCCGTAAGGCTTTGATCAACATTTGTGGTTCAAACTTTCATGACCTTGTTAAATTCACCATCAATTACAGGGGAGTTGGGAGAACCATCAAAGCTATTGGAATAACTTTATCTTCATATAGCGGGCCTGAGTATAAACTTTCCATTCTATTCTACTCATTTGCAATGACTAAAACATTGTCAATTAGTTTTTTTTTTGCATTGCTTTTCTGATTTTTTTTCCTGACTTCTTCCGACTATGTACATTTGAAGCCTGTGTATTGTCATAAAGTAACTGTCATGGAGGGCAGATGGTAATGATCTGCATTATACATGAAGATTAAAGGCTGAGGAGATTCAATATCAATCAGTCATGAGACAACATGTTATCTAAGAAGATGAAAATAACGAAGATTGTGCAGTAGAAGGTTCTAGAAAGATAAAATTGATGAAATGAAGTCATGAGCAGTAGTATTTGATAAAGTGGTAATTTGCAACTAGATCTAAAGCGAGGAGATATGGATGACCATTGACTAAATTTTTATTTTTCTTCTAGAACTTCATTTTTGGTGACCTGTGCCTCAATATGCATGAGTTATTGTTCTTGACCCGATTTATCCAATTAAAATGCAAAATCTGTGCATGAGACTAGAAAGGGCACAGGCACAACCGTCATCACATGCCGTTGTTTGTTGTAGAACAATATGGCCTATTTTCAAAAGGCATGCCTTGTGCTGCAGTCACTATTGGATGTCCCCCATCGTGAATTTCTTTTATTTCAATTTGATTTTTGACCATTGCTGGAAGGTTAGGATATCAGACTACATTCATGTATGTAGGTATTAGAATGTGTAGGTAGATACAGCCATGCAGTCTTTTTCCAAAAATTGCATTTCCATTTTGTTCCATCTGTCTTGGTAATAAAAGTATACATATCTATATATATGTGGAGGTGCCCTTCCATTTTCCTTCTCTGGTGCATTTTTTTTTTACTTTTCTTCAAACAATTTATTATTGGCGATAGTGACACAAATATATTCACATTCACAATTGAAAAACAACTTTTACAATTAGCATTATAATTCGTCACCATTTTTGAAACTTTTCAAATCTCGAAACTTCATTCAAAGATTGAATAATTAGATCACAAACATTGCATTCCATGTGTTTTCTGTGAATTTTTATCATCATTTTTTTTCCACCACTATAAATTATAGCGTTCAATCGGATAGAAGCATTTGTCTATAACTGCCACCAAATCTTATTTCACATTAACACTGAAGGAACTTGATTTACATCAACGGTAATATCAATAGATTTTGAATGACAAAATTTACTTCGGATCAAGAAGATACAAAAGATATAACACAAAGATATCCACTCGGGCATGAGGAAGCGTTGGACACAATATCATCACCACATTATGATGCAAATCATCCACTGTTGAGCCAACCACCATTCAAGCCAGAAGAACAAGCACAGCAACAAGGACAGCAAGCACAGCAAAACGAGAAACAACAGCAACAACAACAAAAACAAGAACAATTCTCACAAGAACAACGTCAAATGGACTTCAATGGTCATCATCAACCATTACCGCTGATACCGTTACCAATGAACTACTATCCTCTGCCGCCATTCAGGTCTGTATCACTCCCTCACATCATGCCGTCTTACCAACTTGTTCCACATTTTCTTATTCCTTCTGTTGGTCTGGGATTACCACAGCCGGCTAAATCCTTCGAGTTTAACAGATTGCAGAATTTTAATGAACAACAACAAGCACAACAACAACAGCAACAGCAACAGCCCGAGGCAGTGACTTCTGTGTTCAAGAAAACTTGTTATAAATGTGGTAATCTTGGTCACTATGCTGATGCCTGTGAGTTTGACGAGAGATTATGTTTCAATTGCAAGAGACCAGGTCATGAAACTTCAGAATGCCCATATCCAAGATCAAGTGATTTGAAGCAATGTTACATATGTCGTGAAATTGGTCATCTTCAATCAAACTGCCCATACAATAACAGTAGTTCTTCAGAGTCATCTTCACCACAACATCCCCATCATCAACAACAACAGCAACAACAACAGTTTTACTCGAGGTTACCACCAGTGAATACGAACAATAGAATATTTTATAACGATTTCCGAGGCATGGGTTTGAATAGTGCCCCACCATCACCACATATAGACTCCACACAGAATTATTTTTCATTTCAATCTTCTGGAGTACCAATGTTTGCGTTCGATTTCAATTATTCTCAGAGACAACAACAACAACAGTTTTACCAGCATAGCCGTTTCATTCAACAAAGGAAGTTCTATGTACAAACAGCGAACAATAGCATATATCAACGTCAAGGAAGAACAGGTTCTGCACCTCAGATTCACACTAACCGTTCTAGAGTAAGTATCTCAGACATCAATTCGAGAAAACCTTCAACAAGTCTTCCATCGCGAGTTCAAGAGGTCACTCAAACTGCAGAGATCATCAAGTCCCCAGAGGTTGAGGTTACTACACTTGAGGAAAATGGAATTGAGTCAGTTGAAGAAGATGAGTGATTTCTCTTTATTGATGTTATCTATCGAAATCTTGATATGAGTGAGTTCAAAAAAATCAAAGGACAGTAATAAAATTAAAAACAACAACATTTGAATTAAGGGTTTCATTTGTCATTTCATCAATTTCATAGTCATAGCATTAAGCATTTTTAAAATTCCTATAGTTTTTTTATGGCACAAGGCTTTTTCATTCCAGGGGAATGAATAATCAAAAAAAGGGTTAATTTTATCGTTTCTATTTCTATATACAAAATTTTTGCTTTATTATACATTGCTTTTAATCATTTTCATTGCTGATGTCCATCAATAATCATAACTTTGGTTTTTCAATATTATGAGTTTATATTAGACATGTACATTTTTTTTAGTTTCAGTTTTGAATTGTTTGTTTAATTTGCTTCATCAGTCATTACCCATTATTATTATGCTTTATACGCAAATATATCATCTACATATATACAAAAAAATATTGGTTGCTTCAGTTAATATATTGAATGGCGATGGGAAAATTGGATTCAACTTTCTCATCTGCTTTTGTCATCTTTCAACTGATGAATTTGATTTAATCATCATAACACATCATGTAGGAAGGCCTCTTTTTTTGATGTCATCCCATCTTATTCTTTCAAATCTTAGCCTCTTTTTTTTATCCCTAAATCCCAAAGATTACGTAACCATCCATATATTTGTCATTCCTTTAATCCTTGGTTTTTTTTTTCCTTATGTAATCTTGAAGTGAATATATAAAAATAATGGATATCCCATTTTCCTTTGAAATAATAAATAGTGTTTTTGAAACAAGCACCTTTATTGAATCGTCTTCATATATCTCTAATAAAAAGACACACGATCTTTCTAACTCACAGGAATTAATATTCAACTTATTATCTGCAAACTTGAAGGTTTTTCTACTTCATATTTATCTCCTTTTATCTTCAAACAAAGAAGGGGAAAAAAGAAAAACAAGGATCAAAATATAAATAAAGATGACAATTTCAGATTCAGAAGTTGCAGAGTTTGGTTCTAATACCATTATATCGGTTGATGATTTGCAAAACCAAGGAATAAATGTTGGTGATATTCTGAAGTTGAAAAATGCTGGGATTTGCTCAGTTTCCGTACGTCATCCTATTTCTATTCCCTATTTCATTTTCTCCTTTCATCATGAACAACTCTAACCGGGCAAACCTTCTTAATCTTTTCAGTCCGTTTTGGCAACTACAAGACGAAATCTTTTAAAAATCAAGGGGCTTAGTGATGCAAAAGTTGACAAAATCAAGGAGGCGGCAGGGAAATTAATGACAGTTGGTTTCATCCCAGCTACTTTGCAACTGGAATTGAGAAGGAGAGTTATACCTCTCTCGACAGGGTCTAATGCTTTTAACGAGATGCTTGGTGGTGGAATCATGACCATGTCAATCACTGAAGTTTTTGGTGAATTCAGGTGTGGAAAGACTCAACTAGCTCATACCCTTTGTGTCACAGCCCAATTGCCTAAGGTGAGTTTGCATTTCATTTTTTGATTTCTTCGATTCTTTTCTTGCAATAACTTTGTTCAAAATTTTAACACAAATATCATATAGGAAATGGGTGGTGGGGAAGGAAGAGTCGCATATATCGACACAGAAGGAACTTTCCGCCCGGAAAGGATTAGACAGATTGCCCAGAAATATCAGGTTGATCCTGAAACTTGTTTGTCAAATATCTCTTACGTCCGTGCTTTAAACAGTGAACACCAACATGAATTGGTCGAGCAACTAGGATCTCAATTTGCTGATAACGATTATCGATTATTGGTAAGTCTTTTTTTTTTATTCAATTAGTATTTCATGATATTAACAAACCTTCATGACGGAAAAAAAAGATTGTTGATTCAATTTTAGCTCATTTTAGAGTTGATGTGAGTAGAAAATTCAGAGAAAACTATTTAGAAAGATATATGAATATACTAACTTTAAAGTATAGTATTCTGGTCGTGGAGAATTAGGAGAAAGACAGCAAAAGTAAGTGATTTATGATTTTTTGCACATAATAAATTATGGAACATTATTACTGACTATACAACAAACAAGACTTAATCAACATCTTTCTAGATTATGTAGACTAGCGGAGGAGTATAATTTGGCTGTATTTTTGACCAATCAAGTTCAATCCGATCCAGGTGCCAGCGCTTTGTTTGCATCAGCCGATGGGCGTAAACCGTAAGTAAATGTTTTTGTCCTTGCATAGAAGTGTGTGAGAATGACCATAATAATACAATAATTTATTTACTAATATGATACAAAACATAAGAGTGGGTGGCCATGTTTTAGCTCATGCATCTCAAACAAGAATCTTGTTAAGGTAAGTATCAATAAGTTATTTAACTTTTCAACTAGAGCAAAGACTAACATCACTTATTAACGTAACTAGAAAAGGCAGAGCAGAAGAAAGAGTTGCAAGGTTACAGGATAGTCCTGATATGCCAGAAAAAGAGTGCGTGTATGTTATTGGCGAAGGTGGTATTACTGATAGCTCGGTTTGAAATGAAGGAAAGTAGTGATAACCATGATGTAGATTAGAGTATGGAATATTAATCATATTTCTAGGCATTATCTGGAGAGTATCAAAATTCAAGACAAGTACTCGAGAACTTTAAATTCTCGATAAAATGCACTAAATTAAAATATCCCTTCCTTATCCTTTTTTATTTTCTACAATTCTATAATAATATGATATCCCCATTGACTCTTTCAAACAAACTCTATTATTGCTTCAATTTAGTTGAAAAACCGAAGGTGAAAAAAAGGGGCGAACATCTGCGCAAACTAACGCATATGGGGCTGGTTTGGAGATAGGACACTACCTTTCCTTATTTGGTTTCATGGGACAAAATTAATTGCAAGAGATAGTTGAGGAGATTGATAGAAAGATAGAGAAGAGAAGAGAAGAGATAGTAAAAAAAAAAAACAGACAATAGTTAAAAAAGAAAAAGTGAGTGAGTTGAGCTTTTTATATAACTAAATAAATAAATATAGAACAACACATTATACCGTAATATACAGTACGAGTATGGGTGCCGTATTATCCTTACCCTTGGCGATCCCATCCATGGTTGGGTCATGGTTTTCTTCATTTTGTGGAGCTGCATGTTGTACAGCATGTTGTTCGAATCAAAATCCTTTATCGAGGACATTTAAATCTTCTATTGCGACAAGAGTGATGTATGCCCTTTTCTTTTTGATCAATAGTATTATATCTTGGATTTCATTATCAAATGCTGTACTGAAGAAGATTGATAATTTGACTTGGGGTTTTTTCAAATTCAGTAATATTTATTGTGATGATGATAATAATTGTAATGGATTCACAAATGTACATCGTATAAATTTATCATTGGGAATTTTCCATTTGATATTACTGCTGTTGATGGTTGGAGTCAATTCAACTAGTAATCCACGTTCCGCAATTCAGAATGGATATTGGAAGACTAAGATTGCAGTATGGTGGGGGTTAATATTGACTAGTTTTATGATTCCAGATAAGTTTTTCGTTGTTTGGGGAAATTATTTCAGCATAGTATTCAGCACTTTATTCATTGGAATTGGTTTAATATTGTTAGTGGATTTTGCCCATGAATGGGCTGAAACATGTATTGAAAAAATCGAGGAAGGTGAAATTTATATCGGAGATGGCGATGATAGTAATCTGAGTACAAATTTTTGGAAGACGTTGTTGATCGGTGGTACAATATCGATGTATTTAGGTACATTGGTGATGACCATATTGATGTACATATTTTTCACCAATAAAGGTTGTGGTTTAAATACAACACTGATCACTTTGAATTTGATACTGGTATTCATAGTTACCGGTTTATCTATTACTCCAGTGGTACAAGATTATAATCCGAATGCTGGTTTAGCACAGGCATCGATGTGCTGTGTTTATTGCACTTATTTGATATTTAGTGCATGTTTGAGTGAACCTGATGATAAATTATGCAATCCTTTGATTAGATCTAAAGGGACAAGAATTAGTAGTATCATTATTGGTGCATTTTTCACATTTATTGCAGTTGCATACACCACTACAAGAGCAGCAGGAAACTCTGCATTTCAACACTCGAATGATAATTCTAATTATGGTAATTCTCAATACGATTCAGTTGCTGATGTCATTACACATCAACCGATAAGAAATGAAATGAGAATGGAGCTGTTGAAACAAGCAGTTGATGAGGGATCATTACCGGAGAGTGCATTGACAGATCCGGAATATTTGTATAACGATGATGATAACGAATTTGGTGTTGGAGAAGAGAGAATTGCCAACAAGTACAACTACGTGTTATTTCACATCATCTTCTTCCTTGCAACTCAATACATTGCTGCATTGCTCACGATAAACGTAGGTATTAACGAAAGTGACGATGGATTCATCCCCGTGGGAAGAACATATTTTAATACCTGGGTCAAGATTATTAGTTCTTGGTGTTGTTTTATATTATATGCTTGGAGCTTGTTGGCTCCTGTCTTGTTTCCTGACAGGTTTTAATTGATAATTTTAGTGAGTTACCCTACCCAGATCCCAACACAAACTAAACGACAGACAAAAATTCCCAATTGGGGAGGGGCAGTCTGTTGTTATATAAAGTTGCGCAAAAGTCGCAATTTTGGTTTTTCGTTTTCTCAATTTTGTTCTGTGGCAATAAATAATTTTGGCTTGTCTGCGTGCGCGCTTATTCATTCATTCACTCTCATAAAACTGACACTTGACAAGAATGGCAGAATCATATGAGAAGATAAAAACACATTTCCCCAGTGCGAGGATAAAAAAATTGATGCAAAGTGATGAAGATGTTGGTAAAGTTGCCAACGCTACACCGATAGTTGTTGGAAGAGCTTTAGAATTATTTCTTTGTTCACTTGTGGAGAAATCTCGCTTAGAGGCCAAGGAGAATGGTAGTAGAAGGATCACCCCATTGCATATTAAAAACGCTGTTAATAAAGCAGATGAATTTGATTTTTGTGTTGCTATAGTTGATAAATATAAATAAATAAAATAACTGTTGGTGGTAGGGTTTTCATTATTACTGGGAGGTAGTTACAATTTTGGGATATTAATGTATGTATTTATTTAGTAAGGGGAAAGAAGTTAAAACGATGTCATGAAATGTATAGTAAATTTTAAATTAATCAAATCATATTATTATTATTATTTTACATATCACAATTTGAAATGTGATTACCCGGTTTGTAAAAATTGATATCGAATCTGATTGAGATTTAATACACTATTTTATTTTATCTATTAAAATTCTAAACAACTTGACCTGCTTCTATCAACATGTATATATTCCGGACTACTTCCTCAAGACTTCTTAACACTATGAGAGAGATATTTATTATTCAATCGACTTTCTATTATTCATATAGGTTCACAGAGCTGATACTGTTTTGATATTTATCTATTCTGACACTACTTTTTTTGTTTTTTCTCTCTATTATGCTGCACGTGGGGAAAATCTGATGAATAAGTGAAGATTTGATTTTATACCAAAACCAAAACTTTCTAATTCCATATCCATCTCTTCTCAATTCTATAAAGATATTTGTGCAATGACATGGACCCAGTTTAAAAAAGACTTCAAACAAGTGTTTGATGACATCTCTTTGCTCGACAAGTTATTACCTGTTTTAATAATCTTAGCTATAACTTTAGGCACATTACTTTCAGTGTTTGCGCCACGCACAAGGGATCTGTTCGATGGGGCCAAAGTTATCGATGTATCAATACCACTTGCAATTGGTTTGATAATTATGATGATTCCACCATTTTGTAAAGTTAATTGGGAAAATTTTTGGCTGATGATTTCCCATGGGAAATTTATTCGTCCAAGACAAGATTATATCAATGCCATTGTTGTGTCATTGATTTTGAATTGGATTATATGTCCATTTTTGATGTTTGGTCTTGCATGGCTGAGTTTGTTTGATGAACCAGAGTACAGGACTGGGATCATCATGATTGGGTTGGCAAGATGTATAGCGATGGTTTTAGTGTGGAATGAGATTGCACTTGGAGATAATACCTTGTGTACTGTGATTGTATTGATTAACAGTTTGTTACAAGTTGTGTTATACGCTCCGTACCAAATTTTCTTTTGTTATGTCATCACGGGAGACAAGGTGGATTTCATGTTGAAGGGATCTTCAAGTACTACATCATCAGCTTACCTGTCCGTGGCGAAAAGTGTGAGTTTTTTCTTGGGGATTCCGTTGGTTTTAGGTGTATTGATACGAGTCATTGGTGTCACCATTTTGGGATTACAAAATTATAACAAGAAGTTGATGAAGTTTATATCACCATGGTCATTGATCGGTTTATTATACACCATAATTGCCATATTTATCGAAAAGGGATACGATTTTATCAAAAATATCGGATCAGCCTTGAGATGTTTTGTACCATTGGTTGCTTATTTTGTCATTAGTTGGTTTGGAGTATTCTTTGCCTTGAGATATGTATCCCACTTTAGATTTTCCCAAAGATTGAAGAACAAGTCTGTAGAAGAAGAACAACAGTTATTGGTATGCGGTTGTGAGGAAAAAATGTCAATATACCCACAAAAAGGAACCATGGGTTGTCGTGCAAACTACTCAAGTATAGTGACCCAAACATTTACAGCATCGTCTAACAATTTCGAGTTGAGTTTGGCTGTGGCCATTTCTCTTTATGGGTCAGGAAGCAAGCAAGCAATAGCAGCAACATTTGGTCCTTTACTCGAAGTGCCCATATTATTGGTCCTTTCATATGTGGCTAGATACTTTAGGATCAGTCTCATCTGGAGTGATGTCGATTGAATAAAAGTACCATGCAATGCATGCAAAATGTTAAGCCACCCAGCTCCCAGAAGAGTAGTGCAACGGAAAAACAGAACGGAATTCCACCAGCGCATCGGATTTTAATAGGGAAAAGAAAGGAATTCATTCAATCTTATAGCTCCAGACGCTCAACCTGAGGGGTGTTAGTTAGTTTTCTTCTACATCTCTCAGATCATATATATGAGTAAGAGATATATTTTTGTCTTCATATATACCATACTATAAACCAGACTACATCAATTAATCATCCAATCTGATGTTTGTTTATCTAATGTATATATAGTAAAAAGTATTACTTACGTCATTCTCACTATCCCCCCTCCCCTATTATTAATTATATTTGCTGCGCTGCTTGAATAAAATAAAAAATACAAAAAAGAAGAAGGCGCGAGGGAAAGGCCGAAAGAAAGAAAGAGAAAGAGATATAAAAATAAACATAGTCTCATCTATATATATTTATTTATCGAATTCCCCCCACAAAAGCCAAATTGTGTTTAATTCACTAATAATCATAATAATGGCTCCTCCTCCAAACAACAACAAATCTACAACTTCGTTGCGTTCGAACAGATCCTTCAGCAACCCCTTCAACCTCTCGTTATCCCAACTACATGGAGCAGATGTAGATCAACCAGTCTATTACGTGGGTGTCGATGTTGGTACCGGATCTGCTAGAGCTGCAGTAGTTGATCAAACCGGATCCATATTGGGACTTGCAGAGAGGCCCATCACCAGATGGGAACCTAAACCATCTTATATCAACCAATCTTCAACTGAAATTTGGGAGAGTATATGTTATTGTGTTAAGACTGCATTATCTCAATCACATATAGATCCATCTTCTGTGATGGGTATTGGTTTCGATGCCACTTGTTCATTGGTTGTCATCAATGAAAAGACAGATGAACCTGTTCCAGTAGGACCAGATTGGTATGCCAAAGATCAAAATATTTTACTTTGGATGGATCATCGTGCCGAGGATGAGACTAAACTGATTAATGCCACACATGATAAATGTTTGAAATATGTTGGAGGTCAGATGTCAATCGAAATGGAATTACCAAAGATGAAATGGTTGAAACATAATATGCCAAAGGATCCATTCGGTAAAAGTTTGTTTGAAGATTGCAAATTTTATGATTTACTGGATTATTTAACCCATAGGGCCACTAATAAAGAGACGAGATCTTTTTGTTCAGTTGTTTGTAAACAAGGTTTTGTTCCAAAAGGTGTTGATAATTCTGTTCATGGTTGGTCCAAGGAATTCTTGGAGTCTATTGACATGGCTGAATTGACCAGGGACAAATTTCTGAAAATTGGTGGAATTCCAGGTGAGAATGGTGAATATTTATGTGCTGGTGATACCATTGGTCCATTATCTGAGCAGGCTGCTCAAGAATTGGGATTAACCACATCATGTTATGTGGCATCCGGTGTCATTGATGCCTATGCCGGTTGGGTCGGTACCATTGCCCTGAAAACTGAAACTAGTATTCCAATTTTGGACAAGCAGGATCTGGAATTGTACGGAATTGATAGAGCATGTGGTAGATTAGCAGCGGTGGCTGGTACCTCGACTTGTCATATTGCCATGACCAAAGATGCTGTATTCGTTCCTGGTGTTTGGGGTCCATATAGAGATGTGATGGCCAAAGGTTATTGGTTACTGGAAGGTGGACAGAGTTGTACCGGTGCTTTATTGGCCCATGTTATGTCCACACATCCTGCATATACAGAATTGGGAACCAAATCTGAGGCCTCTGGATTAAGTAGGTTTGATTTTTTGAATTCAAGATTGGAAAATTTGAAAAAGACAAGAGGTGAAAGATCAGTTGTTGCATTGGCCAAGAAATTGTTTTATTATGGTGATTTCCATGGTAATAGAAGTCCAATTGCCGATCCTGATATGAGGGCAGCTATCATTGGTCAATCAATGGATATTTCATTGGATGATTTGGCAATTACATATTTGGGAGCTTGTGAATTTATTGCGCAACAAACTAGACAAATTGTGGAAAAAATGATTGATAATGGTCATCATCTCTCTTGTATTTTTTTAAGTGGTGGTCAATGTAGAAATGGATTATTAATGAGATTATTGGCTGATTGTACCGGGTTACCTATTGTCATCCCAAGATATATCGATGCTAGTGTTGTATTTGGTGCTGCATTATTGGGTGCTGTAGCTGCAGAAGATGCTATTTTGGAATTGGCTAAACTGAAAAAATCAGGTTCCGGAATTGCTTTGGCTAATAAATCATTATTATCTGCACCTGTTTCAAATATTTTGGATGTACCATCTCCATATACAGCTCCATCAGCCACGGCATCAATGACTTCTATAAGTGCAATGGCTTCAGCTAATTTAGCTAATCCATCTTCCAATTTCCCCTTCCCATTGATGACTCCAATTGAAGATGAGGGTAAAGAGTTGGGATTTGAAAATTCACAGGGAGATAGTGAAGAAGAAGATGATGAATATGAAGATACTGGGTTTTCATTTGGAGCTAAGTCAAATACCCAGGCAAAAGTTACCGATAATTATATGATGCAAAAGAAATTACAAGAGGAACAAAAAGTTCCACTGGATTTCTTGAAACCAAGAAGTGGATCGATACGTCGTTCTAGAAAATCATCTCTTGTACCAACGGTAAACACCCCACAACAACAACAACCGGAAAGATCTGGAGATAAATTGTGGAAAGTTATGGAAACTTTGAGTGGTGTTGGAAAGGTGATTTATCCATCGAGCCAAGATGATGCAGATAGAAAGTTGTTGAATGTTAAGTACAAGATTTTCTTGGAGATGGCGGATGAGCAAATCAAGTTTAGAAAAATGATTGATGCAGTTGAAACAGAGATTGCATCTTCTTAGAGATTATTTTTGAAAAAAAAAAATAAAAAAAGTAACTAAGAAACAAATGAGACAATGAAATAGATAGTTAATTTGAATGAATGAATATTAATATCTTCTGTTATAAATCATTTTGTATTTGTATTCATATATATATATATTGCAGATGTTTATTATCATTAGCCTTACGATACGTTAGATTTCCCTAATTGATGTCAGATGGAGTGAGTGTCCGTAAATGGAAAGAAGTAAACATGAAGAGAAAAGAAAAAAAAACATTTCCAGGAACGGTATAGAAATTAATAGGATAGGAAAAACACACACACACACAAAGTTGTGAGGCATCCAAGATCACTAAACACATACAACGGTTTCAAGTTTATATAACAATTAACTATATTATCATTGACGATTAAAAGACACATCTATTTTATACACACACACAGACACATATATAGATCTGGCTAAAGAGTGCCATATATAGCTAACCAAAACAACATATATATCTCAACACAATTTGCTGCACTCCGCCTTAAAATTTGAAACAACTTTTCGTGTCCTTCATCATCATCATCTACTCTGTCAAGTTTTTGGAACAAACAATCGACAGAATCATATATCTGAACCAAACTGAACTACTTCACGTCTTACATGTGTCCATAATCTCATAGTATCTGTGAAACCAAAACAGCCTAAATCTATCACTGTACATATAAATATAATATAGACACAAAATGTTGTTTTTACAAATTTTGACCCTTATATCAACAATATCACACCTATCGGATGCCGATAACATACACTCATTTGAAACTATCAAGACACCAGATATAGACTTTAGTGATTTTAACAATAGGTTGTCTATATTAGGAGACTTTCATTCGTTATCCATATACGAATACAAAGGACAATCAGAACTGGTTTCAGCCGTGGCGAACAACAATCACTTGTATTTGATCAACAATAAAGACCAATTCAAGATATTATACCAGTACAATGGTACTATCTCGGAATTGACACCATTGTCGGGAGATTCCGTGTTGATAGTGGGCGATTTCAATCTTTTAGTCCAAGATGAGAAGGAGACAATTTATCAATCTCCAGTAATATTTAATACCACACTGGACAAATTTCAAAAGATAAATGGATGGCTGGATCATGTAGATGGTGAGATCTTGACAAATTATTATGATCAAGATGAGAATTTGATCTATTTTGGTGGACATTTGAGTTATGATGATGAAGTTTATGGGTTGGTGGTGTACGATTTGGTTTTGGGGAAAATCGTGGATACACCTTTTAGAGGTTTTAACGAGGATAGCGTTGTTACTAGTATTTTGAAAATATCATCATCATCATCTGAAGAAAATGATGACCAAAGAGAAAGCTTGATATTCGGTGGTTATTTCGATAATTTGGGAGATTCAAATCTTTTACAACATGAATATAAAAACCATACTATTATACGACACAGCAACATTACCACCATCAAATCGAATATCTCAACGAATACTACAGTGACTGTTGACCCGGAGAACATTGTTAATTTGAAATATGCTTCGATTTCTTCAGTCAATACAGACTCATCAACTTCAGACCAACTGGCTCTTATAACATGCCCGGAAAATGAGGCAAATTGGTTACTCAATGGACAAAACGTCGGCTCTTGGACTGCAAAATTACCATTCGATGTGTATCCTTCTAAATTAAGATTGTACAACACGATAAAGCCCAACGCCGGTGTACAATATTTCCGTATTTTCACTTCTCCTACAAATGGAATAATGAATATGAGTTATGTTAACCCGGAAACTGAAATCATCTCCTATTGTGATTCATGGTGTCCCTTGTTAAATCGAACTTTTTTACAATCCATAGTAAACAAATTGGACGACTCTGATTTTTATTCCATAAATAGTTCCTTATCAACGGGCACAATAGGGTTTGGTTCCGGGTACCAGGAATTTGCATTTGTCAATTCGGTCAACGTTGAAACCATCACCATTCAAGTCATGAGCTCTTATGGTGAACAAGCTGGCTTGTCAGGGTTCCAATTATACCAGTCCGGTTTAATCACATATGCAAATGACTCTTTAAATGAGCCAAATTGTGCTCACTTATCTTCATCTTCTGCTGAATCTTCATTGATCGGCAATGCTAAATGGAAGTCATCATCGTCGCAATCACTGGGGGAAACTTATTTGACCACCACGGTGGAAACAGATCAACTATTAGCAGGCAAACAACAAAATATTGGAGTCACATTCTATCCCAATGTGAGTTATTCAGGAGATTATTCTGTCATGATATATACTCCAGGTTGTAAAAATGATCATACTTGCTCATCACGAGGCATCGTCAATGTCACATTGGTTGATGGGGATGGAGAGCTTTTGAGATCAAAGTTGATCTATCAGAATAACGAGTATCAAAAATATGACACCATTTATTCCGGTCACTTGGAAATCGGAGACACAACAACGCCTTATGTGGAAATGTCATTGTTTTCACCAATCGGCGATTCCAAAAATATCACGTTGGTGGCTGATAGAGTACAATTAAACTTGTTAAGCATTGATCAAACCTACTACTTTAATGAAACCAATTCAACAACTATAATAACAACCACCAAAAATTCATCTTTGGATCTACAAATTCCAATCAATGGACTTTTTGAATACTCATTGGCAAATTTCTCAAATTTCGACAATTCGATATCAAATATCTCTACAAACGGCTCTTCAAATACTTATGTCGGTAACTCCACAATTAACCTTATCGGGTCACAGATATTATCACCAGATGCCATCATAAATGGTTTGGCTATTATGAACAACACTTTATACATTGCTGGAGATTTCACATCTAATTATGGTGATAATTTTATTGCAGTTCCTTTGGACGGTTATAACGATTTTTCAAACTTTACGTCTACCAAACAAGTGAAAACTATGGATGGTGATGGAGTCAACGGGGCTGTGGAGAATATGTTCATATATGATGCAAATTCATTAATAATTGTTGGTTCGTTCAACAATACATCTAATCCAACAGAGTCCAGGGTGACAAGCTTGAATCAATTGGATGCAGGAAATTCATCCATGGAACAAATACTGTTGTACAGCAACGATTCTTGGTACACATTTGAGAATGGATTGAAATCATCATTAGATTTGACAAGTTTTACCAATTTGACTTTTCATGATGTTGAATATTTGGTTTTCAATGGCGGTGGACGTCAGGAGATATGGGATAAATCTGAAGAAGAATGGATCCAAGATGATAATTTGAACATATCACTGGCTATTGATATTGGTGATGGGTTTAAATTAGTTGCGGCGGAGAAGATCTCATTCATGGATTTGACTGGTGCCCAGAGTGGAGCCGTCATCATGGCAAATGAGACTCTCGTAAATCTTCCTCTCCATTTCAATGATCTGCTGTTTTCAAACAATATTTACAGCGCATTGTATGTAAATAGCACTTTAAACGTTATAGGAGGTGATTTTATCACTAATGGTACTACCAGTGTGAAGAATTTACTATTCATAGACATGACCAAGAATAATAGCTTTGGTATTGAGAATAGTGATATTGACTGGGATAACAACTCTAAAGTTGTTGAATTGGCCAGCGACGATAACTTTTTATATATCGGAATGACAGGTGGAGCCACGATCCAAGGAATTCATATCAAAGGATTGATCATCTATGATTTAGCCAATGGAACAATTTCCGTTGATCAACTGCCCTCATTTAGTGATGATATCGTTCAAGTTAACTCAATCGTTACCACATCTGATAAGTTATTTGTGGGTGGGAATTTCTCCAAAGCTGGTGACGTATCATGTGATAATATATGCTCATTATCTTTACAAGATTTTAGTTGGTCAAATCCGGTAGAGCCAACCTCTTTATCTGGAGTTATTTACAAGATGATTTTCTATTCTTCTGAGAAGATGTTAGTTAGTGGTGATTTGAATTTAAATAATACACAGGCAACGTTTGCCATAGTTGATATCAGAGATGGTTCTATAATACTGAATGATCAATTAAATGCTGGGATGAACTCAACGATCAAAAATTTCATCCTTGCGAATGAAAATGTCACAACGAATAGAGTCATCGGTATGGGAGATGACTATTTGGGGTATTTTGATGGTAATCAATGGCACTCATTAACTACGGATATTAATATGAATGAGACAAAATTCACTGACATCCAATTAGTGGATTTATCGTCTCAGAATATCAACAACAATGAAACCATTTTCAATTCAGATCAAATTTTACTCCTGTCAGGTATAATATCACATTTACAATACGGGAAATTCAACGTTGGTTTTTATAATGGATCAGCATGGATACCTTATTTATTTACGGAATCAAACTCAACGGTTTCTAAAGTGTTGCAAAATAAACCAATATCTAAAAGGACAACCATTTCAACTTTTTCAATACTGATGCTGCCCACATTGATGAAAGTGAGAAATGTTGTTGGTGTTTCATTTGCCTGTGCATTATGTTCATTACTAATATTTGTTCTGTCGTATTGCTTGTACTACCTATTTATTGGGAAGAATAATATCTATGGTAAACAGATGGTAGCTCGTGTCACGGAGAAAGAGATGTTACAAACCGTGCCACCTAATCAATTGATGGATAGTTTAGATCATGCTAAATTTATGGCCGAGTAAGTTTTATGCTTTACCCTCTGAGATATATAGGGAAATGCACATAATACGGGGGTTTTTCATTTTATTTATTTTTATTTCTTTATAGACGAAAACATTGTATGAGCGCTTTGAGGGCTTGTTAATACCAAGATAAATGATAGATGCAATATAGAAAACAAATCATTAAATCTTAAGTGAAGAGTTGTTAAAGCCAGGAAACAAACAACACCACCGTTTAGTCAATTTCTGTGAGATTCGATAAAAATGATAGACAAATGTGATAAATACCTTGAACCGGACAAAAAATCACTCAATTTTTACATTTGAGAAAGATGAAAGGAACTGGAATGGTGGTATGTCCTAGATAATTTTAGAGATAGAACCGATGTTGACACAATGTGGTTAAACGACGAGCAAAACCTGTATAGTCAATCCATAAAAGGTGACACTTGTGATTATAATTCAACGTAATAAATAAATAAATAAATAAATAAATGAAAAAAAAAAAAGTCACTTCTTCTTCTGTTGGGCGGCACCGTTCAAAATACTAATTAGAGTTTTTTTACAATAAGAAAATCATATAACTACAAAGAGAAAATGAAAGTCAATGACAGTAACTTAACATATTCTCTTTTATCCCTCTTTTTTTGAGAAGTTCGAACGAAAAACTTTAAACACACAACAGAGAGCAGAGAAACAAAAAAACCGAAAAAAAATCCAGAAAAAGAAAATGAAAACAAACTGGAGAAGTAAGAAAAGGCGCCCCGATAGGAGGAGATCAACCCAACCAACACACGTTTATAGACCCACCAACGGCCATGAGTGAGAATACCACCACAGCCACCACCACCACTACCATCAGCAGTAAAGCCACGTTGGTACCGTGCTTGGAGGCTTTCTCTGATATTCAACAGCTGTTCCAAGGTTCAGAACTGCCCAATCCGAAAGGCCCATCTTCTTTACTCACTCGCCAGTTGATCTTACATCTGTATTCACCTAAAATATCGGTCATTTCCTCTGATCTTGCGGATCAGATTACAGCGAAGTATCAGTACCTGAAATTCTTGGATTTTTTGCAATGCTTTGAAGACAACATATATGGTTCTCATTCTTTTTTGAACAATAGAGTACATGTGAAATTCATCAAACCAATCGATGAGTTATTGAGGAACCAGATGGAGTTGAAAAATGATCGCAGAAATAATATGAGCAGTGAATTGTTTGAGATGAGGTATTTGAAACCATTGGGAGTGGATAATATGAACTATTTAAAGTTGATCAATCAAGTTTCATCATCGCAAACAATTCTGCCCTTTGAAACTTTTAACCATCCAATATTACAATTGATAGTCATATCACTGCAAGATTCAATACCAACTATTAAAACTTTGATAAATGATTGGAAATACTTGAATTATCCCAAATGGATCGATTTGGGAAGTATGTTTTTGATGTTTTTAATTGTGGTTGATACCAGTAAACTGGAATCTTTAGAACAGGCTGTTAAATTACAAGAGCATTTAAAACTTCAGATGAATTTCAGATCTGTTATAGTGATACACCCTGAAGAAGAGAAATCAATGGTGGTGTTGAAGCCATCTCTAGGAAGTAGTTTTAATGAAGGAACACTAACCACCACACGCGTTGGCGCTAAATTCACACATACTATAAATAATATGATTGTGGATTTGATCAACAAGTATTTGATCCCCTTTATGGAGAAGAAGATGGCTCATTGGACTGAAACTCTAGTTAATCCACGAAAGTCATTCACAGGAAGATTGTTTAACGTGGGGAAAAGATGGGGTGGAGGAAATTCTTCATCACTGGATCAATCATCTGGTTCTTCTCAGAATTATAACTCTGTAGAGAATCACTATTATGTTAATTCGAGTGAATTTCTCATTAGAAGATTGGGAGATTGGTATTTCATGTTGAGAGATTATAAGAAGAGTTACACCACATATGAGTTGTTGAAAAAAGATTTTCTGAATGATAAGTCATGGAATTATTTGGCTTCATTACAAGAATTCATGATATTAAGTTTACTTGTAGGATCTTCACAAAAGATATCCATGATAGGGAACGGATTAACAACAAAAATCATGAATGATTTGATAATTCCAATGATCGATTCGTTACAATATTCTTATTTATCAAGATGTTACCTTCGGACATATACCTTACGATCGATCATCACCATAGCAGAGTTGTTCATCTCATTGGGGGAATCTAATCAACAATTCAAGATTAACAACAACAACAGCATCTATTTTGATCAGGGCTACCAACTTTTTAACAGATTGATTGACTTGAATTTAATCGATGAGGAGACGAAGAGTGTGATCATGACACGAATTAGTTATATATACGACATCTACTATCTCGACTTGAGGGATTCATCTCTGAAGAAACCACATACTGAAGTTGACGAATACAAGGAGAAATATATGCGCGATGATTACGAGATCATAGGGATGACTAGACATCGAAAGAGCGCGATGTGGGAGCACTTAGCAAAGCGGAAGCAAGAGGAGACTGGTATGTTAACTGGCCTCTCCACACTTACTATGGCTTAGCTCTGTGTATTGCATATGTACTTTTGTTTTAATCAATTTAAATCAATTTTATTCGATTAGTTCATCTTATTTAGTCCCTCTTTCCCCTTTGAATAAATTTGAACGACTTTTTTTTTATGTTTTTTTGGCTTTAATAAAAAATTCTTTAACACGTAAAGTAAACATCGTCAACTTTTAAGCCTACGATATCAAACCAACAACAACAACAAAAACAGCAGGTTGATCGTTATTTGCTATATATATAAGCACATAGAAGTAGATATCGGGAGTGCCACAAGAAGGAAAAAATGTTGAATTTTCGTCTTTGTTTAGCGACACTTTTGTTCCTTGTTGTCAATTTAACCAACGGGTTTTATTTACCTGGTGTTGCTCCAACTACTTATAAGAGGTACGATAGGATACCTCTTTTGGTTAATCACATCACTCCATCTGCCAATCATGGTGACTCTGATTCAAAGACTTATGTCTACTCCTACGACTACTACTTCCCAAGATTCCACTTTTGTCAACCGGAGGGGGGACCCAAGAAGCAAAGTGAGAGTCTTGGATCAGTAATCTTTGGTGATCGTATCTTTAATTCTCCATTTACAATTAACATGTTGCAAAACTCCTCATGTGAAAGGTTATGTGAGTCGGTCTATACCAAAACCGATAGTGTATTTGTTAATAGAAACATTAGGGCTGGATTCCAACATAATTGGCTTATCGATGGTTTACCAGTTGCCCTTGACACCACTGATTTGAAGACCAATACCGAGTTTTACGGTGCTGGGTTCCCAATTGGATTTGTTGAGGAATCTATGCCTTACTTGACCAACCATTACGAGTTCTGGATCGAATATCATGAACGTGGTCCAAATGAGTATAGAGTTGTTGGTGTCACCATCAATCCATACTCTTTGAAAAGAGAACCAGGTGATTTCAAATGTGATTTGGAAAATAGTATGAAGATCAGATTGGATCAAGGTAAAGATACCACAGTTTCTTTCACCTATGGTGTTTATTTCATCCCAAGTGAAACCGCTTGGCTGACAAGATGGGATAAATATTTACACGTTTATGATCCAAAGATTCAATGGTTTTCCTTGATTAATTTCTCATTAATCGTGATTTTTTTGTCCTTGGTAATGTTCAATATCTTGATGAAAACTTTAAAAAGTGATATTGCCAAGTATAATGAGGTTAATTTGGATGATGATATCGTTGATGAGATGGGTTGGAAATTGGTTCATGGTGATGTCTTTAGACCACCAAAAAACCGTATGGTATTCAGTATCTTGATCGGTTCCGGTGTCCAATTGTTCATTATGGGTATCGTCACAATGTTTTTCCTGTTGTTAGGTTTGTTGTCGCCTTCAAATCGTGGTTCTTTGGGAACTGTGATGTTTTTGTTGTATCTGATTTTTGGATTCGTTGGATCTTTCGTCTCATCTTATCTCTACAAATTTTTCCATGGGGATAATTGGAAACTCAATATGTTACTTACTCCATTTGTTGTACCAGGTTCTATCTTTTTCATGTTCATATTTTTGAATTTCTTCTTGTTATACGTCCATTCATCTGGTGCTGTACCTATTGGAACCATGTTTGCCATTGTTTTCATCTGGTTCTTGATCAGTATACCATTATCATTCTTGGGTTCATTGATGGCTTATAAGAGACCATTACCAAGTTTACCTATTAAGGTAAACCAAATTCCAAGACAGATTCCAAAACAACCATGGTACTTGAGAACTATACCATTGTCGTTGATTGCTGGTATTTTCCCATTTGGATCAATTGCTATTGAGATGTATTTCATTTACAACTCATTATGGTTCAGTAGGATCTATTATATGTTTGGGTTCTTATTCTTCTGTTTCATCTTGATGATTTGCACAACAATCTTGGTGACAATATTGTTGATCTATTACACCTTGTGTAATGAAAATTACAAATGGCATTGGAAATCTTTTTTCATCGGTGGTGGAGTTGCCACTTATATCTTTATCCATGCAATGTTATTATCCAAATTTGACTTGGGTGGAATCTCATCATTCATACTTTATACTGGTTATTCAACAGTTATAAGTTTGTTGATTGGCTTGTGCTGTGGATCAATTGGTTTCATCGGTTCATTTATCTTCATCTATAATATTTATAACTCGATCAAGATTGATTAAGAAGAGGGTAGAGAAAGGAAATGGATTTCAATCGTTTCAAAAAGTTTTTCAATTGGTAAAATAGAAGGAGCAGGAAAGAGTTCATTTATAAAAGTCTCATAATGGAGAAAGATGCACTGCCATATGTGTAGGATAACACACACAAAGCAAGCAAGTTTTATCAATCTGGAAGAAAAGAGAGATTTCTTTGGTCCGATAGGAGAAGAACAAAAAGAAAAAAAACTTGGAGAACTATGTATACTCATCCTCATATATATTATATAACTTTGCATCAACATGAACTGTCAATTTATAAAGATTAAGTAAATTAGTACCAGGAGAAAACAAATGAACTTGAGATATTTATAACATGCATTTCATTAATATCTCTTGTCTTTAACAAGTGAGATATATATATATATTTATAATAAACAAGATTATCTTCATTTAGAAAAGAAAGTTTCAGCTTGATGGAAAAACAATAGTGACTGATTGTTATGAAGTTACAAACAACGGTTGTTTTCGAAGAACCGTGAAATAAATAATAAATAAAGCGGAAAAACATTAAAAGAAAAAAAAAGTGACTAGCCAGCCAAAAATAAAAATAAAAAAAAAAAAAAAATTTTAAAAAAAAAGATTAAATTAACACATTAATTCTGACATTTCTAAAGTAACCATCCATATTCAATATCTTTGACAAGAGTAATGAAATTTGTATCGACATAAGCTAACCATTCATCAATTTTTGAAATCAACTTTGTATTGTCATTTCTTGCACCAGGCTGTTGATAATCAATATCGTACAATTGATTGTTTTTGTTAAATCTCTGATTGATGAAATTTAAATTATTTAAAATGTTCAAATTTTGAAAATTCATCGATTTAAAAATCTTGTAAAAAATTGAGTTTAATTCAATCTCCAATTTTTTCAACCTGCTCATCAAATCATGATTACCAATCTTTTTCTGAAATTTGATTATTGAAATGATGAGATTTTTTAAAGCTAACAAAATCTTGAAAAAATTGACAAAAATCAACGAAGATAATAAAGTGATATTGGATACCAAATCAGTGTAAAAACCATCAAATATATTTGACATTTGGTTGATCAATTTTTTCACAATTCTGGTGATCTTTAAGAAATTATCAAAGATAAATTCCTCCTCTTCCTCTTCATCTTCTTTAACCACACGATTCTCATCTGCATAATTTTTCTGAATGCTGATAATCAATTCATACAATTGTAAAAACTCTTTCCAACTCGACATGATCAAATTATTATCACCAAAATTAGTATCATCTTGAACATTTCGTATCTTATTCAACTGAACAATGAAATCTTCATCATTGCTGGAGAAATTATGGATGAAAAAATTTTGAAATTTAAAATGTTGTAAATTTTCTGATGGTAACATTTTTCCAAGAGGGAATTTCTGTTCTGGAAAAGATGAGAGTCTATTGTAACCTATTGACCGAATAGTGTTGAACGCACTCAAATTGAAATACAATCTAGAATAGATAACAATCAAATCATCATAATCCAAATTATCATTCTTTATCAATTCTTCAAGTAATTTGTTAATGTTGAAATCGTTAAAAATTCCAATAGTAACGTTTAACCCAACGGAATAGTCTTGCCCAGATAACACGATACAATAGTTTAACACAATCAAAGTGGACAAAAATAATAATTTCAAAAATTCGCTCGACGAGATATCCTTACTGAAGATGGGGTATGTCTTGACAACTTGTTGGAAAACCAATCTGATATCATCTGTAAACAGTTGTGAGTTCTTATTGTTGTTATTCAAGAGTAATAATGACGAATTGAATAAATCAACGATAAAAATTTCCACTTCACTAGAAAGGTTCAAACTTGCAATAGAATTCAAAAATTTTGACGAGTTCAATGGTAGTATGAATGAATTGGAATGATAATTTTGATAATACAAAATCACATTATGTTCAACATTTTTCAAATCAATTGGAGATTTCAAATGTTGATTTTCAAAATTCAACCCAAAATTCAACTTGTTATTCAAGGAACTCAACGAGGATACCGATAAAGAGTCAGGAGATCTTGCCTTGTTATTCAACATAACTTCAGTTAATTGTTGACTCAGTTGCAGTTGTTGCCCTCCCAAAACTGGTGGTGGAGTACTGCTACTTGTGATATTGCCAGTCAGTGAAGTGATTGGTGATTGAATAGTCATACTATTATTATTGTTGTTGTTGTTACTCAGTGATTTACCTTGTGGATATCCACTAATACCAACTTCATCATCGGAATCACTCACCACAGAGTTGGAATCAACTCTGGCCTTTTTGTTTTTAAGAAATGGTGAAAAAGAATCACTTATCGATGAACTTAACGAGTCTGCAGAGCCACGTCTATCATTGTTGAAAGAGCTGTACTCGTATGGAACTTTCCAAAAATGACCTTGTCCAGTGGAGGAAGAAGTTGACATTGCAACTGAAGTTGATTTTGTTGTCAAGGATGCAGCTGATAATCTGGTATCAATAGTCGGTACAGAAGATCTTGGTGAAAGTGTGACCTGAGAGTTTATGCTTGACCTAGAATGGTCAATTGGAGGCAAGACAATTGGTTGAAGTTGTGATGATTGCAGTGATTGTTGTTGTTGTTGTTGTTGTTGTTGTTGTTGTTGTTGTTCCAGTGTCAGTTTCAGCAGTTGTGGTTGGTGGTACAGTGATTGCAGCAGCAGTTGCATAGATGTTGGTAAAGGAGGTAAATGGTGTGAAAATGAATCACCTCTGAAATGAGATGAAGTCTGACCATTACTATTACTGTTGTTCATTGCTAAACCGCTATTCCTTCTTGACTCAATCTCAACTTTACCTTCGAAATCTCTTATATAACCTTTAGTTGGACCTCTTTTCAAAGGGACTCTAGTAAAAGTACAATAGTCATTAGTTTTCAAACAATTTGAACAACGTGGATTTGCAGTTGCAGAGGAATTTGTTGGTGGTAATAGCAATGATGCATCACATTTTATCTTCTTACGTCTGCATTCATCACACAGTCTGGATACTTTGCTTCTCTTTCTAGGAGGCACTTTTGTAGTTCCCGTTGTTCCCGTTGTTGCGGTTGTTGCTGTTGTTGCTGTTGTTGCTGTTGGTTCCTGAGTTTCTGCATCTTTTGGCAGTATTTTCATGTTGTTGTTGTTGTTGTTGTTTTCTGTTTGTATTGAAGTAACTGTGGAATTCGAATTATCCAGTTCCTCTTTATTATTGTCGTTGTTGATACTGCTATTGGAGTTACTGTTGTCTTTATCCAGCGAAGTTGGACTGTGGTTCAATAAGGATATTAAAGGGGATGAAGTGCTCATGATGTGATTAAAGGTGGTTTAGTAGTTGATTCTAATATTATTATTATTATTGTTGAATTTGATTATTCAAATATTCATTCATTCATTCATTCATTCATTAAATCCAGTAGTTAGTTATTGATTCATCGGATCACAATTAGTTATACATCCAATCATCCACTTCTATTTAATAGATAGATATTCTATTTTTATTTGTTTGTTGACTGACTCCTTTAAATTTATCAAGGGAAAAGAAGAAAATGCAAAAAATCCGGAATTTCTCCAGTTTTTATAATTTTGCGTCTGGTTGTCTCAATTTGTCACTTACTTTCTCAATTATTATTATTCCCACAGATAATATTATGTTTTTCCCCGTAAAATTAAATTTTTTTTCTCTCTTTTTTTTTTTTTCCTCTTGCTGTGATTCGACTGCTTATTTGACTAGAGGGAAACACTTCGCGCGGAAGCGAAGTGGGATGGAGAATAAATTTGTTGATGGATAGATAGATACCCACACAATACACCACACCCAGCGTGGGATGGAAAAAAACTGCTGGAGGGGAGTAAAACGGAACAGGCTGTACTCACTGTATCTACTTAGTACAGTTATTAACAATCAATCAATCAAAATGTTAGCAATGTAGTAAAGCTGAACAGAGTGAGGGAATAAAAGGCAAGAAAATAGATGGATAAATGGATAAATGGATAAATGGATCGAGTCCAATCAGTAATCAATTGGTGAAACATGGAAGAAGAAGTCCAGAACAGACCCAGCTTATTCATTTTAAATTGTGGGGTAAGTTGGGGAATTTCAGAATCGGTGGTTCGAGCTTTGTGTTGCGGGAAGCTCAGAATAGAATATCAGTCGGAATACCTCTTTCCCGGGTAGAAGGAGCCTGGGGAGAAGTCATCCAACAGAATAAAACCTAAACAAAACAATGCGCACAAGAGAGGTTTTTTTTGTTGTTGTTTTAATTAATCCGGGCATCTCCTGAAGAAAACACATCTGGAACAAAATGACTGACTAAAAAGAATATTAGATTGATAGATAGAGTAGATGATAGAGATTTTGGAAACCCGAGATTATTATTAAAAGAAAGATAAACTAAGTAGTCAAATAAGATCAAATGCAGTCACGTCAAATATATATATATATATATATATATATATATATCAATAGACACTTCAGATTGATGTATCAGAACCCCTTAGTCGAATCACAACAAAAAGAGGTATGACAGAGTCAACTAGAATTAGAGGTGTATGAAATGAAATCCAACCAACTAACCCTAATTCCTCCGTCAACCTATTCGCTACGTAAACGATAGATATCAAACAACTTAAAAGATGGCATTTACCGAACGGAAAAAAAAACCCCTAAAAACGGAATAGACCCACAGAAACAACTTTTCCGGTGAGGTATTAATATTATTGTTATTTTTTATCACATTATGTAAGTAAAGACCCCCCGGAAAAGCAAAAAGATTCGTGGAGAAAACAACAAAAAAACAGAGATTCGGACAAAAACTTCCATTTATAACACAAATGGATCAAAACAGATAAGAAACAGGCTAGATACATAGATACATACATAGATACATATACGTGGAATAAGAATCAATCCACTTCTGTCACAATGGCTTTATCGAGGAAATTTAGAAGGTTTATTATTTTTTTCTCCACATTATACGTCGTATACTACCTCCTCACATCTGTCGTTGACTCCCATGATAGTACCACCATTATTTCACAGCGGGACGAATCAACTACAGAAGAATTTGAAGACGATAGGTTTCTTGTAAACACCAATAAACCAAGCAAAGACTTACCGAAACAATTTGATTCTCCTTCAGTGCCCAGACCTCCCAAATACCACCACAATGATATCATCTTTGTTGATCATGATGATGATGGGAAAATAAATCAAAATGAACAACAACAACAACAACAACAACAAGATCAGGTAGAAGATCCAATTGGGGCTGGGTCTGCAAATGAAGGTGATTTAGTAGTAGACTCCAATTCTCAGCCTATCATAGATGACGATCATGATCATGATCATGATCATGATGAAAATGGTGCTGGTGCTGCTTTGGTAATACATGAACACAACGATCACGATGATGAACAACAACAACAACAACAACAACAACAATACAACGGCGATCAACAATACAATGGCGATCAACAGGATGGTAACAATATGCCTCAACAGTCAACACGACACAATGAGAAGTACACATTTTTTGAGAACTTGTTTGATATCTACATGAGACACTTTCCACAGACGGGGGCTATTAAGAAGAGAATATATACTGAAGATGAAAAACCCGAATTGAAAGCAATTAATATCAATGATCAAGATGGACCAATATTAAGTGAAGAATATCTCTCCGATCGTTTGCAAATTGATGATTCTCAATTCAACGTTTTACAAGCTACTCATCGGTCTCTATTGGAGCTGATCAAAGATTTATCACCACCAGCAGATTTGTACAGTGGAAATGGACTTGTCATGGTTGGAGATGAGGAAAATTTGATTTTAAGTGTGACAGTGGTTAAGGCAATCCGTGAACTATTGAAGTCGGATATTGATATCGAGATTATGATATTAAAAGATGAACCTCTATGTGATACTGTTCTTGCACAGTACAACGTGACTTGTTCTCCAATTTTACAAAATTTTGATGAAAAAATTACAAATGTTTGGAATTTTAATAAAAATATGTACAGATCGTTACTGATTTTGAATTCCAAATTTGCCAATGCAATCATATTGGATGTTTCAACGTTTCCCTTGGAAGACCCAAATGATTTCTTCAATCAACCTTTGTTCAAAGAATTTGGGTTAATCTTATGGCCCGATTATTGGAGAAGAATGACAAGTCCAGCTTATTACAAGATAATTGATAAGACACTCGACATGTATAGGACACGGTTGTCTAGAAACGAATTTATCAAGTCACAGGAGACAGATGGCTTTTTCGATAAGATGCCATTGCATGACCGTGGAGGTACTGTACGAGATGGAACATCACTGGGGGAGATTGTAATAATTGACAAACTTAAACATTTCCAAACATTATTGTTAAGTATCTATTATAACATCAATGGGGATGATTTTTTTTATCCATTGGTGACCAATTTCGCATCTAATCTTGGTGGTGGTGAAAAGGAAACATTACTGACCCTGCTGAATTGTTTGAATCTGAAATACTACCAGGTGAAGAAAAGTTGTGAAGTTGTTGGATCCTGGTTCAACGATCAATTCAATGGTATTGGCCTCAAACAATATAACCCGATCAGAGATTATAGGAATGTGATCACTTTCCAAAGAAATAGAGGTGATTTTGATGACATTATCAAATCCAACAACGAATTGTCCTTTGTCTCGATAAATAATCCAACTTTACAACCTCTTAAATTGTTAGACAATTATCACGCACTAAGAGAAAAGGACGGTAACAGAATCAGGTTATTGGGTGATGACTTATCAGATATTGGCCATGACCTTGAGTTGTTGAGCTTTGAAGTTTATAAACAGATCATTTGTGAGATGAAGTTTGAATTCACTTTTTTGAACGAAGATCGTAAAAGATTGTGCACATTTATTAATTTGCACTTGACTTTCTTGAAAAGCTCAAATAAAGATGTCAAATTTTGAATTGTATAGTTAGATGAGCTGGGAATGTTACCATGGCGGTCTTTTGTTTCTTGCAATTTATCTCTACCCTTTTAATATGAATCTAATCTAATCTAATAACCTTTTTTACAATTTTTCATTTTTCTTAAAAAAAACAAAAAAAAAACAAAATTGAAAGGAAAACAATCCGAACACCACAAAAATTGGATTCAATTCTTCCAGATAGAAATAGAGGATTAATTCACTTATGCAAATTGAAATTCCAGATAGTATATAGACGACATGATCACAATAGATAATTTGATGAAACATTGTCTTGCAAACAATGAAAGCCCGAAACAATTTCGAATATTCTACAATCAGCTTGTTCATCGTGAACATATTGATCCAATTGAGTTGTTTAAAGACTTGAAATCTACATTACAATACTACTATATCTTGGAGATTTTTAACTATGAATTAGGAATAAGTAAATTGTTTGAAATATTGACCGATTGCAAGCTGGAAATACAATTACAGATGATCATGTTATTGTCACAGGATGCCAATATTATCAAAGACCAAGGTCTTGAAGGGCAATTCAACAAGTATTTGAAAAATACACTACAACTGTACAATAATGAAAATAACAACAACGTCGATACTAAGAAAGATTTGATACTTGATATTTTCTTATTAATTAAGAATCTTAACTTGAATCCGAGTCAGGACTCTTTGAACCAAATTTTAGAGATCTCTTCGAGTTGGAAATTACCTTTACTCCGTAAACAAGGTGGAAATTCAATGAGTAAAAATGTTAATTTATACAGGTTTATCAAGATCAAGAAGTTTGTATGGTTGAATTATCAGGTATTGAATTATAAATTTCAAAATAATATAGATGAGTTCATCAACAGTTTTATAAATTTGATCAATAACTCTTCTTTGAACTATGTCTTTACCGAGTTGTTATCAAGTTGCTTTGAATGTATGAATGTTGCAGAATTGGGGAAAGTGGGGATTACCATTAAGAATTGGGAATTTTTTGTTATTAACAAGTTACCAATCATCTTCCAATCCCATTTCAAGATAAATCAAGAGAATTTTGAAACTATCTTGGATAAATCATTACCCATCTTGGCGAACTTTGACATCAAATTGAAATTTTTAAAATCAATGATATCTTTGAAATTGATCAAGTTGGAGAAATTTTATCATTTGATAGGAACAACCGATAACGTTATCGAGATCAACGAGTTGTTGAAATTTCAAAACGAATCGGTAAGAGAATATACCAAATTTCAAGAATTTAATTACATCCAAGACATAATAAATAAAAATCTTATTGAAAGTAACCCCGAATTCACAAACATTGATGATGATAACAAGTTGTATAATTTTTTGAAAAAATTCAACTTGAATAACGTGCAGTTGAAAACAGAATTTGCCAACATCATAACAAGAACTATAATTCAGTTATGTGATGGTAAGGATTCAACAAGGTTACGCCGGTTATTATTTTGTTTATCTTCAAACTTGAACACCTTAGATATTTTCATATTCAACTCCAAGCCCAACTTTATCTTGCAGAAATTGATCGAGATCTGTTGTAATTCGGATTACTTGAACGATTCAGGAGATACCGAAGATATATCAATGTTTGGTGATGATGACGACGAAAATTATCAAGAGCTCTACACAGATTTCAGTTGTATCTTGATGCACATCTTGTTCATCTCAAGAAGGTACCATTTAGCCATCCCAAGAGAAAATTTGTTCATCTTGAATTTATTACACAATTTCGATATATCCTCATCGATGATTGGTGATTTGAATTTGACCAATTTGAAAGAATGGTATGATTCCATTTATAATGATAATGAGAGCTTGATTTCGGATGCTTTAATAGCGAAGACGAGCTTGACAAATAGTTTCCAGCTCATCCCAATAATCTTCAATTACTCGATCATCCAATATCAAAACAATCAAATCAGTTTCGAGTTATTGATGAATGGGTTTGAGTTTTTTATGCAACCTTTTTTAATAATCAATTTGATACCAATTCTTTACAAATTGAATGAATTTCTCTGGCTGTCCCCAAAATCTGCAGATTTGATCTGGCAAATTTGCAACAGGATCTTAAGTTTGAAATTGGAAGGTGAGTCGAAATTGATGTTTGAATTGATCTGGAATTATATCGATGTGGATTTAAAACATTGGAAGTTGTTCAAATCTACAAATGAAGATTTTATCAGCGTCACTAACAAGATTGGATCTTCGAATGCCATGACTCCGGAGTTGCAAAATTATCATGTTGAGTTCATGAGACATTTGAACGGATTGGTCAATTGGAATTTACAAGACTTGAAATTGGACGTGTATCAAGTCAATAGTGAGACCGATCACGACATTTACAAGATCATCAATGGTATAGTCAATGAGATGGGTAAGATTTTAGATTATTCCGTGTCAGCATTACACGATGATGAGAGGAAAAATTTGTCATTTATCAATTACTTGGAGATTTCCAGTTTCAACTTGTTGATCTTGATCAAGTTTGACAAGCTGGGTTACTTGAAGAGCTTGAATTCATTGATCAATCATGAATCGAACGAGGTTGAAAATTCATCATCTTTTTTCATCAACGACTTGAAATTCTCGTTGAAATCTTTTAAATTAGCAAATAAACATTTCGAATATGAAGCGCTATTGGAGTTGACTAAAAAATTGATACAACACTTATCTAATTTATAAATGGATATTGAAATAAATACGTTTTTTTTTTTTTTTTTTTCAATTTATAATCGATTCATCATTCGAATTTGAGACAGAAATATTTTCCTCAAACACTTGACTAGAACTAGAAGTTAAATTTGATTTCAAATCTTCCCGATCAATCAAAACAGGTTCACTGAACCTTCTCTCTTCCACCATTATTGGCTCTGTATTATCCTCATCAATTGGTTCTATCTCTTTGTTTCCAGCTGGAGTTTCTGTCTCCAGATCCACCATATTATCCGCGCCATCCCATTCCTCTTGCTCAGATCCATCTGTCACTTCATATCCAAGATCAACAAACCCTTCGTCATCAAATTCAACTATTGATGGCTGCCTCATCTGTGGAATTTTTTTGGTTTTATTGAAATGTATCAATTTACAATCAGCTTCCATGGTAGATTTCCAAGTCAGATAATCTTCATCACTCTTGATCAAAAACCCGATCAACATCGAGGGATCCATCTCTTTCAAGTGAAGTTTTCTTAATTTAGTCGTGTGCACCGTTTCGAAGTTGAATTTGGTTTCGATATCAACAAATTCTTCATCTTTATCTTGGAATTGTAAACTCTCTTGCGGTAAATGTGGATCAAAATAGAAAAGATAATCCCCTTGATAACCAAAAAAATAATGAGATGATTTTTCTCTACCACCTGCAATTCCAACAGACTGAGATACTGATAACGTTTTTTTCAAGCTATCCCAATATACGGGATTCACATTCTCAACTCCCAATCGCAAAGCACATAATATTAACATTGGACTAAATTTTCCCTCATCATTCAGTTTCAGTATCTTGAAAAAATCATCCTCATAGATGTCGCCACCGTCTTCACTTAGATACACTTTCAAACTACAATCGAATTTATCATTGCAAATGTTATGAATACTTCTTGACAGTGCCGTGGGTCCAAACCATTCTCCAGCCCTTTTCCCAGTCTTGCATCCTTCAATTACAAAATTATGAATCGAGAACGGGGAAGAGGGGGTATCGATAAACCATGAAACAATCTTGTCATGCTCTTTATCACCTTCCTCATATCTCCAATTACGTCCTAATTTCAATATTATCAAGGCATTGGCCAACAAACTCTGAGATGTTCTTATCATACAACCCCAACCTGCATCAGTGGTGAATCCACTTGTGAATCCATTCACAGTTCCTGATCTGAGAAAAGTACTGATAGACATCGTCAATGGTGATGGCCCATCCACAGATTTGGGTATCAGAGGGAAACCGGTACGGTAAGTGAGCCAGATCCGGGATCCAACATCTTTTATGAATTCTTGTGGCCATTCCAATGTTTCGTCTCTATTATTATGTTCTTTATCTTGTTCTTCTGTCCATCCACCGGGTAGCCTTGGTGATGGATCGTAAGACCTACCTAATATCACTAAATCATTCTCCCGATCATCATGAGTTAGCTGTTTATCGAAAAATCTTTCAATCATTTTCTTGAAACTGATGTTGTTATTTTGTACTGCAGACGCCATTGTGTATCATTTAGAGAAGTACCACAACTTAGTTTGCTGCTGTTATGTTAATACCAGTATCAACTCCGCTTTGATAAATTGGAAAACCACGCAAAATATACTGAATTAGTTTAATCGACGCTTTCCAAAATGAAATAGTGATCACAATCAATTGTATTATTCTTATAAACCAGCTATAAGATCAACACTTTCACATCCATCCATGTGTTACTGTTTTTCCTTTATCTCTCTCTCCTTTTATTTTTCTGTTAAAAAAGATTGGTTTGGCGATAGGGAAATAGGGGCTGTCTGTCATTGCCGTTTTGAAAAGATATATATGGAAAAAAAGGTTTTAGTGTATGACTGACTCTTGTTAGAGATGCCAATAGCAGCAGGATGGCAAAAAGACATAAGAACAAAGGCCATAAGGGTAACAGTCACGGTAGAGGACTTAGTAAATCTAGAGGAACAAGTCGTGGTGGCAGTCGTGGTGGAATGAGAGGAGGAGGCCGAGGTGGTTCTGCGATTGGGGGATCTAGAGATTTCCCAGAATTGACAGACTTGGAGAATTATGCATCGGATTATGACAGTGGGAAATCTATGAAACTGGGAAGTAAGAGACCCGGTAGATTGGCCGATGAGGTAGGATATACGAATCGGCACATGGGTGAAACGTTAAGTCGTCAACTAAGGAAGAATCCAATTTCCTTTGTGAAGGCAAAAGAGGTGTATGATCCGTCTGCTGACTTGTTCAAGAAGTTGAAGGAAGTTCAACCACAGAGCAAGGAGATAGCGACCGAAGTACATGAGGAGGATGAGTTTGAGGTTAAGGTGAATGTTAGTAACAATGATGAGGAAGAAGAGTTTGAGGTCAGTGTGAATGTTAGTGAAGATGATGAAGATTCTGATGACATTCGAGTACCATTCAGTGAGATTCATGACTATGAATATAAAGAAAAACTAGATGATGATTTAAAAGATAAATTCGACATGACACCAGAACAAGAGCTGAGTTCTATGAAGATAGATGTGGATGAAGAAGAAAGCCAAGAAAGCAAACCAGAACAAAAGCAACAGCAACAGCAAGAGCAATTGTACTTTACGGATGAGACTGGAGATCAAACATTGGCAACTTCACTCACTATGAACAAGGAGAACCTTCCATCTAAGGCTCCTGTTCAAATTTCTATACTGGCCCCAACCATATCGGTACAAGGCACTGTAACTGAACCATCTTGTCTTGAATTTGATCCAACATTTAGCATTGGCAATGTGTTCTTGAATTCGAAAGTGCAACTGGATGGTTCATTGCAAGCCAACTTACCATCAGTGAAAAATAATTACAAGGCCGCCCAGGAGTATATTCAACAGGTTATGCAAACGAATAATTTTTTCGATGACAATGAAGAAGATGATATGGATTCTTCAGAAGAGGAATTCATCATGAATGCAGCTGATTTAGAAGAAGAAGAAGAAGAAGAGGAAGAGGAAATCTCTAAAGGTGCTCTTAAGATTCAGGACTTGTCTATTCTGGATTCATCTAAAGAACCAGAATATGGGTTTATGGAGGAAGATTACTTATTTGATGTTAGTTCTATCACTATTACAAACGTCAGACTAAGCGCCGAACTGAAACAATTTTATCTGAGATCTTTTAAAGTGCTAGGAATTGATGACTTTATATGGATTGATGGTGATGATTTGGCGGAGTTTTTGATCGACAATGGTATGGCTAGTCATAGAGTGGAAGCGTACTATAAATTTGTGATGAAGGAAATGGGGCTCGAAGAGGATCCCAAGGAGACAAGTAATTACTCAGATGTGTACATTTCAGAAACATCCGAGGAAGAAGAAGAAGAAGAAGAAGAAGAAAAAATTGATCATGATGAAGATGGTCTTGATACCTTGATTGAATATACTAAACGTGGAAAAATATTTTTGGCAAGAGATAACGACGAAATACCCCCAACGGAGACATTGAAGACTAGAGGAAAGAGTAGTAAAAAAAGATTGGATTTGAATCATTTGGATGACTTGAGTTTGATTGAATCTTTACAAGATCAATATATAGCCCATAAAAAATCTAGAAAGGATAAGAAACAGGCCACACTGTCACGGGTTGATGAGTATGACATGTTAAAGAAATTTGAATATGTGATGCATATTAGAGATATCAAACAAGAATTTGAAGAGTTCTTACATGATGGTAATAGAAATGCATTGACATTCCCGCCATTTGATCCACATGGTTTGAAAACGATTAAGAAGTTGGCTGGTTTTTACAACATGAAATCGAGAAAATTTGGCAAAGGATTGAAAACACACATGGTTGTTATCAAGAGCAAGAGAACTTTCCATAATTTACCTTATTACAATGATATCAATCATATCATGGGACAAAGACCAATTTTCAACAGAATTGATGTTCGTAGATCTCTGGAAGAAGTTGCCATTTCCAAAGATGGAGCCAAGACAAGACGTGGTGTACCAAGCAAGCTGCATGCTAAAGAAGGTGATATCGTTGGTGATCACGCACCAGAGATTGGACAGGAGAATATTGGAAGAAAATTACTTGAGAAGTTGGGTTGGAATAAAGGTGAAGGTTTGGGTATCGATAATAAAGGGATCAGTGAACCTATTGTTGCCAAGATTAAAAATACAAAGTTGGGTATCAAATGATTTTAAATGTATATAAATGCATATAATGTGGGTAATTGGATGATTCATCTCATATAGAAATAAGAACAAAAATGATATAAATTTTTGAATATAGAAATTGATATTTTCTTATTAATTTGTTGTTTAAATTTGGTAGTATTTATAAGCAACTTAAAAACCAATCACTATAAATCTGATTATAGTCTTTAATGCATTAAAGCTCTTTCAGTTAGTCAAATACAAATTGCCCAAAGTAGTGTATACAAATACTAAAAGATCATCATTTATTGATAGGTTTTTTTTTTTTATTTTTTTTTTTATTTGTTTTGTACAATCAATATACACATAAAAGAAATAAAAAGGTGTAAAAGTAGAAGGGACAAGGGGTAAAGAACAAATAATACAAAATGGTAAGTGATTGAATATATGTTTTACAAAAGATCAATGAAATTTCAAAAACTAACAAATGATCAAACAGTCAAATGCCAATTCTATTTTCAAAAAAACCAAGATGTCAGACTTGATAAATTATCGTATAAAAGTGATAACGTTAGATGGACGTCAATTTATTGGCAAATTGTTATCTTTTGATAAATATATGAATTTAGTTATAAGTGAATGTGAAGAATTCCGAATCACCAAGAAGACATATCATTTGTTGACAAAACAGACCAAGAATATCATCAGTAGTGGACAAAAGATAGATGAGAGTGTGATACAACAGGATAAGAGATATTTAGGATTAATCATATTGAGAGGTGAAAATGTGGTTAGTTTAAGTGTGGAAGGTGGTATAACCAACAGTAAACCGGTACTCAAGTCTAAAAATGTTGTTGTATCCAAGGGGATATCAAGACCATTAGTGGGTGGTAGTAGTTCAGGCGGCAATAATAACCATTTGTTAAGCAGTAGTGGTGGTGTGCAGAAGAATAGCAGTAGCAGAGGTAGTGCAAGAAAGTTCAATCCTCCACCTGGATTTGTGAAGAAGTGAAATAGGCAGTTGAGGGCTGTATATTAATCATTATAATTCTATTGAGACGTTTATTTAGGTCGTGTCTCATAAATTAGAAAAAGAAAGAAAGAAAAATTTTTCATTTTTTTCTTTTTTCTTTTCTTTTCTTGCCCCTCCGCTCCTTTCGTTTACACTACTACTACTATATATAAATTAATTAATTAATTAATTAATTAATTATTATACACTGATGGATTGATTCACTGATTTACTGAATTTTTTTTTTTTTTTTTTTTGCCTGATAAAATATTTTTTCTGCTTTGTCATTTTAATATATATTTTATTAAAAACCATACAAACAAACAAACCCAATCAACCCATCACACAAACTCTGCTATATCTATATTATATTTATTATATATCCCTCGATAATAATATTATTCTATAGACTTGAGTTGATCTTCTAACTACTTTGCTGTGTTTTCCACCAGAGTTTGATTCAACACACAGATTTACTACTTTTTTTGGAGATATTAATTTATTAATCCAATTAAACTGAACAACCCACCACCCACACTTCCCCTTTTATTAATCCATCTATCCATCCAACTCCAAATATATCGAGCTTTTCATTAAGTTATCGGTACCTTCTTATCACATACATTCATTTATTCTTTCATTCCTCCCATCTAATACTATTAGTACCTTCCCACCATGTCTGCTATCTTTCAACATCATCAAGATCAAGAGTATTATCCTCATCATCTTCATCAAGAACATAGTCGTCATTTTTCATATCAACAGCAACCAATCTCCTTATTTCCATCCTATGGAGCCCCTCCACCACTTGCAGGTCACCACAACATTCATCCACAACATTCTCATAGTTATTCAGCTGCTCCAGCGTTTTTCACACAGCCTTCTGTTGCTCCTGACTTTTATCAACATCAACAGAATTACAATATGGCAGCTGCTCCTGGTGCCTATGCACCTCCATTACAGTTTCCTGTGATTCAACAACAGCCGCAATTACAACTGCCACCACAAGTACAGATGCAACAACAGTTGCCACCTGTTGCTAATAATAATAACAACAACAACAGCAATAATAATAATACAAGCAATGGTACCACCAATCCAGGTGGCGTTTCTGAAGTGTTGGATTATGATGTCTATGAGATTGCCAAATTTTTAAGTTTGTTGAGTGTCAATATCTTTACCCAATACAGTAATCAATCATCAGCTGATTTAGAGTCAAAGTTGACAAATGTTATCACCGCAACCAGATTACCAAAATCTTCAATTTTATTATCAATCTTGTATTTGTCTAACAAGGTTGCTGCAATTAGCACTAAACCTGAACTAGATCAGTTTCAAGAGGATAATGATGATGACATTTACACAAATGTTATCATTTCACTTTTATTGGCTAATAAATTTAACGATGACTCAACTTTTACCAACAAATCATGGTCACATGCTTCTGGATTGGAGATTAAATTGATTTCACGTTTGGAGATTGAATTTTTGAAAGATTTAAATTATGATTTGAAGAAATTAATGGAGGATTCATCATTTAAGATTTTGGAGAATTCTTTTGATGATTGGTGTAACAATAATAAACATCAACTACTGCAAGAACTGATCATTCAACAACAACAAAAACAACAAGAGGAAAAACAACAGTTGTCTCCTTTGGAACCAACAAGTGATCAATTTGTATCTTCACCTTACTATGGTGATGAACAAACTTCTTTATTTGCTCCGTCAGGTTTGGCACCACATTCAACTATTTCTCAACAACAGTTACCAACTCCAAACTCATCAAAATTCAATTTCTCATCCTCACCAATCACAAATCCATACAACACTCAATATTACGGTTACTACAATCCAGATTATATACAACATCAGCAACAACATCAACGTTTACAACATCAGCAACAACAAGCTGGTTATTACTATGGTTTAAACGATCAATTCGTTCCTTGTTACTAAGTAAATTTCAAAAAAATTTATTTATTTTGTTCTGTTTCTTTTGCATTTTCTCGGAATTATCACAAAAAACAACCAAAAAAAAGTACAAAAAAAAAACCCTCAATAACTGAAAAACCCCAAAAAAAAAATTTGCAAAGCTCCCCTCGTTGGGGGGTTTGAATAATAGTTAATTTTAATTTGAGTTTATGGCTCAATTTATAAATTATTCTATTAAAAAAAGTTCTTAACACTATTCTTTTCACTTACTATATACTATGCTTTTTCAATCTTTTTTTTTTTTTTATTTTTTTTGAGATTTTTTGATATTCTTTAAAGAATTTACTAATATTGCACTCCCACTTTTTTTTTTTTTTTTTTTTTTTTTTTTTAAGTTTTTTTTTTTTTTTTAAAGCTAAGTAACTTTTTTAGCAGCTTTCACACGACGAAAACTACTTCGTAAGTGTTTGTTTTGCTTGCTTGCTTTGCTTGTGGTGCAGTTTTATCTAATTATTACATAGACATATAGATACATCCCTATTTTTATATATATGGGATGCATAAATAATAAATTTCTGTCACTTGTGGTTGTGGTGTGACTGTTTAAAGATTGAATGATAGTTTTTGATGTAATGAGTAGCTAAGTATATTAGTAGAAAGTGTCTTATGTTCTATCACCAATGATTTATGCGTTATATGTGCCTATTGTTAGTTTCATTATAAGGCGGTTATACTCATTCAATCCAGTTCATCAACTCAGTTATGCTGGGTTGAAAAAACAGATAATTGCCTGTAGATTAAATGAAAGTTAAGATTGACATTATCTCATGTTCTGTCGAAATGAGATCTACTTATCACCAATAATTCATACGTTATATTTACCTATTTTTGTTTTTAGTTTTATTATTCGACGGTTATACTCATTCAGTCGAATTTATCAACTCAGTTATTCTGGATTGAAAACCAGATAATTGACTGTGGATCAAATGAAGTTTACCGTATGTTTGTTTTTTGTGTTATCTGCCTATCACCAATTATATACTATACTTGGGATGAAATGCCTATTTTTAGCTTTATTACTCCGTGGTAAATTAATTCAATAGAGTTCATCAATTAATATATTAAGATTTAAAAAACAGATAAAATCAAGTTAAGTTAAGATCGACAATGAATCAAATAAAATAAAGAACGATTGAACATACTCATGAATAGCCTACAAAGAATATATACGTCCAATGATCTGAGAATATCTAATCTAGTAAAGAGTTAAATCTTATTCGGCCCACAAAATTGCTTTTTTTCGCCCCGAAATTCAGAGTTTTTATAGATAGGCGCTGGTTAGAGTATTCTCCAGATCTATCGATCTATTTCTTTATCTATCTATCAACTTTGTTGAACAAAATGCAGCAGGAATATAAACTCCTATTGTTGTACAGAATGTTCTGATTAAGTTGAATTTTGATGTTAATAATTCGGCATTGTTCGATCTCATCATAATTTTGATAAATTGATTCTTCAACTGAACCAAAAAGAAACCAATCAACCAACCAAACTAAAGGAAACAATCGATTGATAACTATACATGAATTTTTCACCGGTAATTGAGCTGGTTGTCACTGAACAGACAACGGAGTGAATTGATTTGGAAGATATTTTACAGAAATTTGTTTCTATTCCTGAAAGATAAATTATGAAATTTGAATTGAAGCTGCAGCTCATTCTACTCTTATTATTAAAGAACTCCCTAGATTATTCGATAAAGAGCTTGGTTATTAAGGGTTCTTTAATAGTTCTCAGAAGTCTTCAATCAAGTTAGCCAATGACTTTATTTTGCATCATCTGCATTTCGGATGTAAATCTTATTTAAGAGAAATTTAGATATGGTTCTTTTGATCAGATTGATTTGTAAAAAGACCAATTACTGAACAAAAGAAAAATCATCAATAAAGCAATAAATATCCCACTCAACATGTGAAATTGTCATGGCTATATCTAACTAACTCACTAGAAATTTAAAAAGGTTTCAATCGATCAATAAGGTATTGGCGGTAGAAAATATAAGGGTTTTGGTTAAATAAATAGATAGATAGTGCTAGTCTAGCAAATATAGGGCTGTTCTGAAATTAATTTTTTTCAAAGGGAATTTGCAGTTACACAGTTAGTGATAGCCTCCCCATTCCCCTTCTTATTAATCCAAAAAAAAAAACCAAGGTCTAAAGTTTATAACAATACTGATTTCTCTTAAAGCTCTACTTTTTGGGGTTGAACAACGTGAAAAGTACAAGTAAATTCTATAGTACTATATAGAAGGGGGAGGGGGATTGTGGCAAATGTGTCTTAGGGCATATTCTGAATATAGAATTTTGCGACAAGCAAGTAATTGATATTCTTCTATCTATCAATCGACTGATAAAATCTATGCATCAAGCGAAGTTCTAATCTACGCATTTAGACGAAAGCAGTGACCTAATTTAAGTGAAAGTGAAGGGCTTGTTTAGTCTTTCGGCTGTTGAAGTTAAAGGTCAAAGCCACCCTGGCATTAGATTGCCTCTTCCAGCCAATAAAACATATTAATTATGGGCAGTACGGGGCTTATGTAATTGGCGCGTGGACGGAGATGGCCGAAAACGCAGAACGACGATATTGAAAAAAAAAAAAAAAAAAAAATTTTATGAAAGTCATAATAACTAATGCCATACGCTGCTGATTAACACCGTACGAGATAAAAAAAAAAAAGCTGGAGTAATAGATAGAAGAATTAACCATACTGTCGAATAAGAAACCAGCAGAGTCAGATTTAGAGTCAACAGAATTGTTAGGATACTGGGTGTATGTAGATAGAATTCCTCTCTGCAGCAAATTTTTTGCGCGATAGATAAATAGATAGATACACTTACCAATACACGCTCACACACACAGACACACACGTAGATACATATACATACACAAACGAGACAAAATCCTTTGATATCGGAAATCAACGAAACGGAAAGACAAAGCAAATTTACAGGAGGAAAAAAATTGCTGCTTCACTTCAGACTTCTCCTTTCTTCTCCGACTACTGCTTCTACTACAAGTGGTGCTGCTGCTGCGGATTGCTTATTGCTTATGTAGGAAGGAGATCGGGTCGTCATTGAGCGAATGAAGAGTTCTAAAAAAGAGCAAAAACAAGACTATGTTATGACATACATACATGCATAAATTTTGCTTGTTTTTTTTTTTTATTTTTTTTTTCATCAATCTCTTACTCAGCTATCTATTATCGTTGTTGCACTGAGGCTTAATTTTATTATTTTTTGTGCCAGACAACGACAACGAAAAAGAAAAGAAGATATCGAACTCAACCAACAGAAGATCGGTAATTGCCTTTAACCGCATATCAATGTATCTGTCCTGTCTTTGCATCCCGTTCGTTATCTAGGGATGTGTGTGTACATCATACATACATATATATATATACATCTATTCCCCTTCATATTCTTCTCTTTGTGATACACTCTTTGTACATATCAACCAGTATCAGACCGACAAAACAAAATGAAGAACTACATACGCGAACATATTCAGATACATTTGCCTGAGCATCAGCAGGTTGAAAAAATGGAACCAATCACCATGCTGAACATAAAGGATAGATCTATGAAATATGGGAGAAAAGTGTTTCGTAAATGGACTACGAAAGATGGTTTATTAGGAGATTACGATTACAAATACCTTTTCACTCCACATTTACCATTTATGAAGAAGAGTCTTGCTGTACAACCATTTTTTGGATTGAATAGTGATATGCCAATCTTTTTAGGTTTTATCTTGGGTTTACAACATCTGTTGGCTATGTTGGCTGGTGTCATATCTCCTCCATTGATCATCTCAGGTGTTGCAAATATGGATTCAGAATTGACCCAATATATGGTTAGTACTTCGTTGATCGTCTCCGGTATATTATCAAGTATTCAAATCACTAGATTTCATATCTATGGAACTCCATATTATATCGGAACTGGTATGGTGAGTGTTGTGGGAACTTCTTTTGCTACAATTACCATTGCTTCAAAGGCTATTCCAATGATGTACAGAAATGGAGAATGTCCAGTTGATCTGTCAGGAACTCAATTACCTTGTCCAGATGGTTACGGAGCGATGCTAGCTACAGGTTGTTGTTGTGCGTTGATTGAGATATTGTTATCCTTTATGCCTCCAAAGATTTTACAAAAAATTTTCCCACCTTTGGTCACAGGTCCTGTTGTCTTGTTGATTGGTGTCTCATTGGTTCAATCTGGTTTCGAAGATTGGATCGGTGGTAGTGGTTGCATTGATGAAATTTGTCCATCTGTAGGTGGGCCAATGCTGCTGCAATATGGTTCAGCTAGATTCGTCGGATTAGGGTTCTTGGTATTTGTTTCCATTATCTTCTCTGAAAAATGGGGTTCTCCAATCATGAAATCTTGTGCTGTTATTGTTGGTTTATTAGTTGGTTGTATTGTTGCAGCTGCTTGTGGTTATTTTAGTCATGATAGTATTGATGCTGCTCCAGTTGCCACATTCATGTGGGTCCATACTTTCAAGTTGAAAGTTTATGGTCCAGCTGTGTTACCAATGTTGGCTCTTTACTTGGTTTTAATGATGGAGGCCATTGGTGATATCACAGCGACTTCAGATGTTTCTCGTCTTGAAGTTGAAGGTCCAATGTACGAGTCAAGAATTCAAGGTGGTGTCTTGGCAGATGGTTTCAATGGTATCTTAAGTTGTCTTATGACCCTGACCCCAATGTCCACTTTTGCCCAAAACAATGGTGTCATCTCCATTACCAAGTGTGCTAATAGAACTGCTGGTTATTGGTGTTGTTTCTTCTTGATCGTTATGGGTATATTTTCTAAATTTGCTGCAGCTTTAACTTCGATCCCAAAACCTGTCTTGGGTGGTATGACCTCATTCCTTTTCTGTTCTGTTGCCGTTTCCGGTTTGAAGATTATTTCATCTACCGAATTCACAAGAAGAGATAGATTTGTCTTGACTTGTTCATTAGTCATTGGTCTTGGGGGTACATTGAATGCAACATGGTTCGATAATGTTTTCACCTACAATGGTGGTAACCATGCCTTGAGTGGTTTCTACGATGCTATAGTTTTAGTGTGTGAAACTGGTTTTGCCATCACCGGTATGATTGGTGTTATCTTAAACCTTTTCATTCCTCAAGAATCTGACGAAGTTGAGGAAGAGTTTGAAGATGAGATCATTGAAGGTAATGTCATGGAAGAAATGGAAAACTTGGAAGGACGTTCTATGGAAAACAAGTCAGGGGATAATCATATAAAAACAGAACAAGTCTGAATAAATTTAAAAAAAAATTTGTTAGATAATGGAAATATATTTATCCACATGTTTGTTTATGTTATTTATGTTGTTTATTAGTATTGTTGTTGTTTGTTTCAGTCGATTACTGAAGTAGGAAAGGTATTATGTTGTATTTGTTCGTTTGATTGTTTTTATTGTGATCAACTTAAATAATATATATGTATTGTGCTTTTGGCTCTAAAAGAAATTTTTTTTGTTAATCCAAGAGAGATGCCGCTGTAACAATCTATGAATTATATCTCCTTCATCTTCTTGTTAATAAAGATGGGGTAATGCTCAATAAAGTATTTTTTAAGCAGCTGCAGGGTTTAACTGACACAAAGGACTTTATTATATTGTCAGAATCTATCTGGCCTTGTTTGAATGGGATTTACAAGGAGTAAAAAGATAAGAACAACAGATTCAATCTCATGTCCTGCAAGGGCAGGAATTTCTGCAGGAAACAACTAGCCAACATCAATCAGATCACATGAAAGATGCAGGTGTGTTGTGAACCAATTTGTATCTGTATTGTAAAGGTATTTATTTAGGTGTTGATAATAAATAGACCCTTCACCGAGTGGGTTGAAATCTGCTAGGTGCCGCTGATCGACTCGAAAGCCGCGGATGCTCAAAAAGTAGTGTGTGGGTTACAATATGACCAGATTAGGAAATTTCACGCTCATTTGCTAATTAGGGCAGAGGCAGAAAAGCTATTATCATATCTCCTAACAACCACCTAAAAGTTGCTAAAAGTTGCTAAAAGTTACATTAAATCTGAGTGAAGAGGGACGGATGAATGTGACAAAAAGAGAGTGATAGCTGAAGACAGAGACATAAGATACTGGTTCAAAGACCACAAAAGGTACCGGATACGTGCGTCTGAGAGTGTGAGCATTTTGAAATCAAACAATGGATATTGCCGAAACGTTCTGAAAATTTGTCTGACTGACTGACTGACTGGCGAAGTCAAGAAAAACGAAAAAAAAGAACAAAAAAATCACAAGAAGTTTGTTGAATGGGTGATAAAGTATATACTTGGCATTCGTTGCAAAAAAACAAGAACAAACATCATCTGCAATCAACCAATTAGATTATGCCTGCAAACTTCTCACATTCACCTGTTCTGATCGAAAGGACAATAGCGGAGATGGACGAAATGGTGAGAGAGAGAAGTAAGTAATATCACAAAATTTTGTTTTTTCGTTTCTGTTTTTTCTTTTTTCCTTGGAAGATCTCCTCAAAGAAAAAACTTCTCTAATCAAGGACCCTGCACTGGCTGAATAAATTGTGTAGATAACTAGCAGCCGTAATGCATGATGATTTAGATCAAGATTATTAATACAATTTTTTTTCTCTACTTCTGTTGCATCAGGCTGTGATACAAGCGCCCAATCAGGAGAGCTGCTCTCCTCTGCACGTCTCTTCTCCGTGCTGCATAAATCTAGATAGTCAGACAGGCAGAAAAATAGACAGGCAAATAGATAGATAGATAGATAGATAGATAGGAAATTCGGAAAAAGAAAAAGATAACATGAAATCATCTCCATCTTATCGAAAGATATAAATTTACAGAGATATCCACTTTTATAATCTGCTACAATGTTTCTTACTTATCCATAAAATTCTTTATTACATATTTCCATTGCATCAGTATTGATATAACAAAGATGGAGAAAATCACCAACAGAACACACAAAATCATCAAGAAATGGACCACCAGAGAAGGTTTGTTAGGAGACTATGACTATAAATATCTTTTTACTCCACATTTACCCTTTATGAAAAAGAGTACTGGAGTACAACCATTTTTTGGCTTGGATAGTGAAATGCCAATCTTTTTAGGTTTTATCTTGGGTTTACAACATCTGTTGGCTATGTTGGCTGGTGTTATATCTCCTCCATTGATCATTTCAGGTGTTGCAAATATGGATGCCGAATTGAGTCAATATTTGGTCAGTATTTCATTGATCGTCTCCGGTATATTATCAAGTATTCAAATCACCAGATTTCACATCTATAAGACTCCATACTATATTGGAACTGGTATGGTGAGTGTTGTGGGAACTTCTTTTGCTACAATTACCATTGCTTCAAAGGCTATTCCAATGATGTACAGAAATGGAGAATGCCCGGTTGATCTGGCTGGCAACCAATTACCTTGTCCAGACGGTTATGGAGCCATTTTGGCTACAGGTTGTTGTTGTGCGTTGATCGAAATATTGTTATCCTTCATGCCTCCAAAGGCCTTGCAAAAAATTTTCCCACCTTTAGTCACAGGTCCTGTTGTCATGTTGATTGGTATCAACTTGATTGGCTCCGGTTTCCAGAACTGGATCGGTGGTAGTGGTTGTGTTGGTGGAATTTGTCCATCTGAAGATGGACCAATGCTGCTGCCATACGGTTCAGCTCAGTTCATTGGATTAGGGTTCTTGGTATTTGTTTCCATTATCTTCTCTGAAAAATGGGGTTCTCCGATCATGAAATCTTGTGCTGTTATTGTTGGTTTATTAGTTGGTTGTATTGTTGCAGCTGCTTGTGGTTATTTTAGTCATGATAGTATTGATGCTGCTCCAGTTGCCACATTCATGTGGGTCCATACTTTCAAGTTGAAAGTTTACGGTCCAGCTGTGTTACCAATGTTGGCTCTTTACTTGGTTTTAATGATGGAGGCCATTGGTGATATCACAGCGACTTCAGATGTTTCTCGTCTTGAAGTTGAAGGTCCATTGTACGAGTCAAGAATTCAAGGTGGTGTCTTGGCAGATGGAGTCAATGGTATCTTAAGTTGTCTTATGACCCTGACCCCAATGTCCACTTTTGCCCAAAACAACGGTGTCATCTCCATTACCAAGTGTGCCAATAGAAGCGCAGGTTATTGGTGTTGTTTCTTTTTGATTGTTATGGGTATATTTTCTAAATTTGCTGCAGCTTTGACTTCGATCCCAAAACCTGTCTTGGGTGGTATGACCTCATTCCTTTTCTGTTCTGTTGCCGTTTCCGGTTTGAGAATCATCTCAACTACTGAATTCACAAGAAGAGATAGATTTGTCTTGACTTGTTCATTAGTCATTGGTCTTGGTTGTACTTTGAACGAAGATTGGTTCGACAACGTGTTTACTTACGATGGTGATAACCGTGCATTGCTTGGTTTCTACAATGCCATAGTATTAGTCTGTGAAACTGGTTTCGCCATCACTGGTATGATTGGTGTTATCTTGAACCTTTTCATTCCTCAAGAGGCTGATGATGTTGAGGAACTGTTGGAACAACAATTGATTGAAGGAAGTGTCTTGCACGAATCCAACAACATTGAAGGTAGCTCTGATGAAAATAAATCAATAGGTGATGCCAATGTCAAATCATTTCAAGTTTGAAATGACTTATGGTTGGTGATTTGAAACTTTACATATGAGTCATTCTGTTTTCTTTTTATTAAAAATAGTGTTTGTTTTCAGTCAGCTTTTCGTTCAAAGTATTTATTTCTTTACCCTTTAAGTTTATTACTCAGTAGTTAATAACTTTTATCATTTAATACTACTCTAATTATATTTTTTAAGATATATTCAAAGGTTTATAAATTGGAGAATACATAGTTATCCCCAAAATTATCTTCAAGTTGAAGTAATCCATTAGGTGCCTTAGCTTTAGAGTGGAAAAACAGTATTATTCTAAAAAATAATATCTCCAAACAAAATAAACGAGCTTAAAGGAACTAAATAGCTACAGTAGTTTTAACAAACTGGTAGTAATAGTAGTAGTATTAGTAGTTTTCAATTCAGAATGTAAATGATAAACTCGTTTTCAAAGCAAACAGACCGCACACAAAAATCAAAAAAATTAATGGAGCAATATTATTTCCGAGAACACTACAAACACATTTTGATTTATGTGGCGATCAATCCATTATTGGTATCATTAACAACGGCTGCCTATAATACGAACATGACAGAAACTGCAGAGATAACCAAAATGAGTCTTTTTGATCTTGGTGATGATATCATCACTTCTAACATCATACCAAATTTGGCTCCGAAAGACATCAAGTCGTTGGCAGCAACCTGCCAACATTTACACTCCATCACAAATGAATCAACAGTATGGCATCAATTGTTCCAAAAAACGTTTGGTGTAGAACCCACACCTTTTAACCTCTCTGAATACAAATGGCCAGATCTTTTTAGACTTCGATTGTCTGCAAAGTTGATGACTTGGGGCAAAAGCACTACTGGCAGACTAGGTTACAATATCAGAAGTATCCCAGCCGACCACGTCTCAGTGGCAGGATTTCAATCAAATGTCTTCAAACCAACCTTGGTTAAGAATTTACAAAATACAATAATTGCAGATGTTTCCGCTGGTGGATTTTCATTTCAAATTTTAACCAACGAAGGAGAATTGTACACAACGGGTGCCACTTGGAATGGTGGCTTAAGATCAGGAACCGCTCCAATTGAAGCAGATGACTTATTTGCTGCCGATCATCCTGACCCTTTATCGACAACAATGCTGCTACCTTTCAATGCTCGTGTGAGTAATCTCATGCCGAGAACGAATCATAATCCCGGCGTTCGTCAACCACCTAGACCGGGACAACTGCCCTTTATACCTCCTATCACTACCACACCTTCGAATCCGAGAACTACAGTGATGCCAGACAGAGTGATACACGATACACCACCCGACTTGAGAGATGAAGCTGACAAGACTCCGGCACCGAAAGACAGACCCAACACCGAGGATGGATTCCTCAGAAGATTAATAGTGCCAATTAAAATAGTTGCCGTGAGCAGTGGCCGTACTCATTTCATTGCATTGGACAATCAAGGACAGATCTGGACTTGGGATCACCCAAAGCAAAATTTGTTGGGTGTTAAGTTGAAATTTGTCGACTCAGATAACAAAAGTTTGGTTACATCTAGGAATATCATCACCAAGATTATAGCTGGTTGGAATTTGAGTTGTTGTTACATATTGAATGTTGGCATCGTTTATTGGACATCCAGAGACAACATCACCAGTCACACATCTTCGATAGCCGATAACCCAGTAAAAGCCCATTACACTATTGTACCTGGTACTCTGGTAGGTTCAGGCGATAACAGAATCACAGATTTTGTTGCAGGAGAGTCATTCATAGTTTATTTGACAAGCCTGGGGAAAATATATCGAATCGATATAAAAGGAGAAAACGGAGATCATGAGACTTACGAGTTGACAAAGTTCAACAATTATTTGAGAAGAACCTCTGATTCATCATCCCTGACACCATCAAAGTTCAAGAGATTATCTGGAGGTTCATACAGAACATTTGCAGCAATAAGTGATGAAGACCAAGTGTTGATAGGCTCCAAGGATTCCAACAACCCAGAGATCATCAATGAATTGCAGAAAAATCAAATAATTTCAGTTGCAGTAGGAGATTATCATTATTTGGCCTTGTCTAGAGATGGAGAGTTGTATAGTTGGGGTATGGAGTCACAAAATTGTGGTTGCTTAGGTCTAGGCGAATTACCTAGATCAGCTGATGGAAGGCTTGGTCATAGAGTCCCCAAACCGACCAAAGTTGACATTAAAGGAAAGGTTTTGGCTATTGGTGCCGCTGGTTGGCAGAGTTGTGCTATTGTTAACGTGAACGAGACCACTACTAATCATTAATCGAGTCAAATAATTTTATTATTTAAGGCTTTTCTTTTTAAATGTTTGATTGTAATACTTAATTAAAAATTAAATAAACCATTCTTCCGAAGAAATAAATAAATAATTATAATCTTATATTTGCTGTTAATCCATTACCCGAATACACCAAGTCTAACTGAAATTTGTCCAAACCAAACTTGAATACAGCATCTCCTTGAATTTTTAAATCTCCATTCAACAGCTTCCGCAAAATATTTCCACCAATCCCAGTAGCAAAAGTTATTGGTAACCGCGGTGTAGTGAAGATACCAGGTGGAATAATAAGACGTTCTTGCCGTTCAAGATGTCCTAAGGTGGTTCCTTCGAACGATGCTTGAGCCTTGAGAATCTCTATGATAACCTCACTATTATTTATCGGATTGTAGACGGTGAACTCGATTTCAGATGTCATTATGTGCATCGTTGAACTCTTGATAAACCCCTTCCCATTACTCGAAAGACCCGCTTCCGGTAATGAGACAAGTAAAGACATTCCATCTAATACTTGAGATAGTTTGGAATAACCTGGTATACTGTCGTTATGACCTATGAGTTCAACTTCAGTTTCATTCCCTGACAAGTAACTACTCAAGAATTTCTCAAGCTTTGTAGTGGATTTCTCTGGATTTTCAAGATTGAATGATCTTGGGTCGATCATAATGGAAACTGACAGATTGAAAACATCATTCGAAGGTAACACAGGTGGTAGCTCCAAACTTCGAATTTCACCCAAGGTGATTTTCTCTGAAGCAAAATACAAATCAACAGGAATATCCTTCATATCAAAAGATACATCCAACGGATTCTCAACTTCCAAATCCATTACTAACATTGCAGAGTCAACAGTGGATTCCACCAAAAATATATTGACAATGCTGGTATTCAAATCAGATAACCGACCATTAGAAGTCAGAGCAGGAATTTCAAAATCCATTGCAATTGGCAAATTGTAAAATATTGTATCTAGTATTGACATTTCAATATCCACATCAGAATCACTTTGAACTGTAATGGTGCTGCAATCCCCTGAAAGAAACCTATTCAGCAAATGGGAAGATATTTTGGGATCCAATATATCAATTTTCAATCCGTTAACTTCGATGTCAACTATCAATTGATCCTCAGTATAGTTTAAATTAATCGATTGCCAATCACTAAAAGACATTTCAGTGAAATTAAACCCTTCATGGGAAAGCTTGAAAGAGCTCCTAAATTTCTTGATTTGGATATCGTGGAATTGCTTGAGAATTGGTGGATAATCCAAAGTCAAACGTATAAAAGATGACACAAATACTTGTTGGTCTTCATGATGCAATTCCATCACCGTTTTCGATACTTCAACAGAGTTGTGTGAATCTTCTATTGGCATCTCAACACAACCAAGTTGATCAAGACTTATCGGAATAGGTATTTTCACCCTTTCAAGGATAAACTGGAGCCAAACAGGAAACCCCACCGCACCACCTTTGGAAGCTACTATATAAATACATCGTGTGGCCACCTTTTGGGAAAGGAAATCGATAATAAATTGATTCAACGGTGATAAATTCATTGAATTACATCTTTGAAGAAAAGCCGCAGGTAACGGCGGTATTTCTAAAGTTGATGAAATCTGGATATTTGTCAATGGTTCAATGATAATCTCATCGGTGATGGCACTGCCCAAATTCATAAGCTTATCATGCCGACACATGGGGAGCAACAAATCCCATGATACTTTGCCAAAATTTAAATTGATCGGAAGGCACGACTTCCTGGTAATCAAGTCAATATTCATGTCCAATGATTCATTCACTTCTTCATGCAAAGTGACCTCTAATGACTCTATAATATTGTTGGAAATTTTTTTGAATAAATCAATTGATAATAGCTCTTCAAATTTATAAGTCACAGCTTTGAAATTTTTAATATTGCTCTCTACATCGAAATTATATTCGGTTGAGATGATCAAGTTTGCGTAATCTTGACCACTGGAACGTAATGAGACCAATTTATCCAGTAAAATGACAGCACTTGTCGAAATCACGCCAATCACCGTATCAAAATCTAGAGTAGTATATTGACCGTCATGCATTCTGACTTGAGTCTCTGGTAGAATGATACGAGCAAGTCTACGAGGCTTCTCATAGTTACTGATCCCAACAAAGAGATCAATAGGTCCACCAGGTTTGATAATAACCTTGTTTAGCAAAATTCCTGTGGATATGCCTATTATCTTATTGAACCAATTAGAAATCTGGGAATAATCAAGTTGTAATGTGGTGATGACATGAACATTAACGCCAACATCACAAACCCCAGTTATCGAGATCTCTTCTATACTAATTTGAGAAGCCTCTTTGAAAATCAATTCTGCATTCTTAGTCAGATAGAAATATAACGCCACGCACAGTACCATCAATGCCAATATGACATGCGTCAAATTGGGGTATGCATGATAAAGCCCAATAAAAGATTTGACAATCCATGAAAAAGTCAGCGGTGAAGATACACTACCACCACCACCTCGCAAGATGGCATTGCTATTTGACAATATAGAACTCAACTCATCTGCAGCTGCTGTATTATGATCACCAGCCATGGTATCGGTAGGATGTTGTTGTATGATTTCATTGGCGTTGACAATATCTTCACACTCTAGGATTGTTGGAGGTTCTTTAAGGTTTGAAGCTAGTAATGGGGTAGTCTCATCCGAACCAGTGGTTTCATGGACAAGTGGTTGATGTTGTTGTTTTGATGTGTTTAAGGCTGTAAGCGATGAAGATGAATTTGAAGTTGGCAACTTGCCCAAGCCCAAGGTTCGATGGGCATGCAGCGGTATTGTTGAATGTTTGGACAGGGATGTAGATGAAGAGTTCGCACGACTTGCAGAGTGTCTCAGTTTTTTGGTATCACTGCTGGATCCATTTTTGTTACTCAGCAGTGACAGCATTGTATAATTGGTCCAATTGATAAGAGTGCCTTCTTGTATCAGCTTTTGGGATGGGGTCCCATCACTTGTTTTTTATTTTTATGTTTTTTTTTTTTTTTTTAAGATTTGAGTTTACGCCATATATAGATTATATAATCAACCGATTTTATGTCAAAATAGATATAGGTAGGTATGAAACAAACACTGTTCACCCAATCATCAATTCTTCATTCCACATCCATACCCCCAAAGCAACACAAAAAAAAAATTTCCAGATACAATACAGGACACAGTCAATGCAGTACAATATATAAGCACCAATTTACGCACATATTTTTAAAAATTTCTAAAATGTTAAAAAAAAAAAAAGAATCAAAAAGCATTTTTTAATCTATTATTTACAGTCTATAGAGAATCTATAATTTAGCATTACCACCCATATCTTCTTTATCTATAAAAGATTCCAATGGAACAACAGGTCTTGCCGTCAGAGATAAGACATTCTCACTCTTAAAATCGGCAACTGAAGTGACCAATTTCCCAGATGGATAACCTTCTGGAATTGCATTGATTAAATCGTTCAAAATAATCTGTTGTAATTCGATTAAATTCACTTCTTCAGTGGATGATAATAAAGTTTTGAACAGTTCAGAGTTCAAAAAGGATGAAATCTCATCAGCATCATAAGATTTGAAATCGAATCCTTTGACCAGTGCTTCTAATTCGTTGGATGAGATGTTATCAACATAGTTTGAAATGGAGATATCGATTAATTTTTTTGGTTCTTGCTTTGGAGGATTTTGTGATTTCAAATGAACAATTAATCTGGAGTGCGATTTGGAAAGGATTTCATCATGATAAAATTCAATCAATTCTTTTAACGTGATTTTTTGCAATATTTCAACTTCCAATTCGTTTGCATTGAAATCATAATAACCGGAACCAATCTTACCCCACATTCTGTTATATTCATCTCCCAAGTTTTTAATTTTTTGTGATTTTTTATTTACCAAACTTTCAACATTCTCTCTAAACTCTTCCACGGTAAACTTTGACAATTTTTCAGCAAATTTTTGGAAAAAATCTTCAATTCTATACTCCAAATAATCTGATGTTCTTTCAGATTGGATCAATACTCTGTATCCAAAAGTAGTTCTAGTCTTTTTCACACCACTGAAAACAACATAACCCAATTGTTGTTTAGTTCTCAACTCGTTGAAACAAGGTTCATGAGACATCTGGACCAACAAATCAGCAAGAGCCAATTTATGCAAATCGGTCAATGGTCCCAACTGAATAAAATATTCGATACATGAATTGACATTTTTAACATCATCCAAAGTCTTTTCATATCTGTACTTGGTATTGGCGTTTATCACAGTGGATCTACCATTGAGTAACTGTGATTCTGATATTGGAACTAATTTTGTATCTAAAGTATCCTGATACATACGGAAAACTTCAAGTGCATTTTCCTTACCAAAATTACCATGGACAAAAGTTTCCAAAAACAGTTGTTTGAACAAAAATGGTATGAACTCAACAACTTCTTTCAATTCAAGTTTTTCCAACAGTACAAGTTTTTCATCAATAGTCCAAGTTTGATCGTATAATAATGTAGTTGAATAATATCCAATCTGTCCATATGGTACCACATATCCGAAATTTTTGTACTCTTTTAATAATCTCTCTTTTACCAATTCAAATCTCTCTTGAATTGGATTAAAAGAAAATATAGTTTCAATCACCTTGTTTAACAAAACGTTCAACTTATCATTATAACCAGTGATTTTCAATGCAAACCCATCTCTTGTTGGATTCAACCCAAAATGTAATCCAACAATAGATGCATCATATGCGATATCATTTAAAAAATCGTCAACTAATTCCAAATATACTGTGGTCATAACAGAGTTGAGAGGGGTTGTTTGTGATATTGGTAAATGGAACATCGTGGATACTGTACCTTTTGGAACCCAAAATTGGTCATCTTTCTTATACCAAATTTTTTGTAAAGAATTTGATTTGATCAATTTTGGTGCTTTTAATGGTGTGTCAATTTTTTTCACCAGAACATCAAAATTAGTAGGGATGAAAACATTAGGTCCAGGTAAATGAAGTTCAGGGATCAGTTGACAATTTTCCAATTTTGATAAAAATTCCAGTGACAAATTCTCCACAGAATATTCAGTACCATACCATTTTTCACGTAATGGTAAATCGGTAAAAGTTGGAGAGACAACCATGGCTCTAAAATTTTTCAGATTCAAATATACACCATAATCTTGAATCAATTTCTCATCATATCTTCTAAGAACACTCTGGGATAAAATGAATTCTGTGGGTAAAGATTTGTCAACTTTATTTAAAACACTTGATAATTTAGAAACCGTACCGGAAACACTTGATTTTTGCTGAAATTTAAAATTCAAAGCACCAACTTCTTTCAACTCATCAAAGATCCATTCTTCCGGTTTAGAAGATTGTAAGATTTTGATATATTGAAATACGCATAAACAAATTTCCTCATAATGTTCAAGACCTTTATTTGTCAAATCAACCGAGATGGAGAATACAGAATACCCCTTTGAGATATTCATTGATCCACAACTCAACCCTGTGGCCCAACCTCTTTCTTTAAGATAAAACAAAAGTGAGCCTTTACCCTCATGACCGATCAAATGAGAATAATAATGCAGGGGTTGAGTTTCCCAATTAGCAATTTGATCTGGAGTTGAAAAGGTCAATTCCAATGATTTGGTATCCATTACAGGACGAGCTTTGATCAACTTCATCATTTCCAGTTCTGTGAAAGGAGGTTCCGAATAGGTTGGTTTCAGTTTGGACTTGTTAGGTACTTCAGAGAATTTGGACACTACCCATTCGGTCATGGTATCTAAATCCTCACGACCCAATACGACTAATTTCATCAAGTTTGATGAGTAATGATTTTCATAAAATTTGATCAATTCTTCTCTGACATCGATACCCTTTTCTAATGGGATTTCACCTAAAGTTTTCATGTTACCAGTGGAGAATCCATGATATGGATGTTTAGGATTGGATAATGCTTTATCCAATTGTGATAATCTCCAAAGATCATTTTGTAAATTTTTTTTATTTTCCGAGTCAACAGCTTTGATCTCTCTATCTTTACAATTCTTGTTGAACAAAGGGTGTATGAAGAATTGGGCAAATCTATCCAATGCACCTTCCAAATAGTTATAGTTTATTTCAAAGAAATAGTTTGTGTTGAGTTTAGATGTGTAAGCATTTGAATGTCCCGAATGTTGAGACAAATAAGAGCTATAATCATTTTCGTTAGGATATTTTTCAGTTCCCATGAATAATAAATGTTCCAAGAAATGGGCAAGACCTGGTAAATCAGTTGGATCATTGAAGGCACCAACGTTACAATCTAAAGATGCAGCACTCTTATCTGTTGTTGGATCATGGATAATCAATGCTGAAAGTTCATTTGGAAGTTGTATCAACCGATAAGATCTGTCATCCAAGTCGGGTTTCTGTATATCTTCAGTGATGATTTGGTAATTGTTGTTAGTAGACATCTTCCTTGTTGTTGTTGTTGTTGTTGTTGTGATATTAACAGTGGGGCAATAGCGGATGGAGTGTCGTGCACTAGACCAGAGAGATGATGATACTTTTGAAGAAGCCTTTGGCAATAACAGCATCAAGATACAAGGTGGGAGATGGGAAATGGGGGGATGGGGTGGTAAGATGGGGGGAGTGGCGGAGTTGGTTGTAGAGAAGTAGGTAGTTGAAATCAATACCTATTCTTCTTTTGTTGTTGTGGTGATACTAGTTGTCTGTGCTTCAATTGAAGATCGATCCTCTATAAACCAGAGGGGGCGGGCGCTTTTAGGCAGTTGGGGGCGCTCTGCTTCTTTCAAAACAAAAAAAAAAAAAAGTACTAATTGCTTCAAATGGGGTAATTCCCCAATATGGCAGTCTGCAGCCGAAATTATGTTTCTAAATATAAACTAGACATTTGGCTGGATTCGGCAATTCTTTAATTTATGGAAAATTTTTGTTTTTTTTGTTTTTGTTTTTGTTTTTGTTTTTTTGTTTTTGGCTGGTGATTAGAATTGATATAATATAATATGTTGATTGATTGATTTTCTTTTACTTATTTTTTTTGTTTATTGAATTGAACTATTTATTTGATTAAGTTTAAACCAATCTTTCTTCAATACCCACATTCGTTTTTTAAAACTAAAAAGAGAGAAAGTCAGTGAATAAAGATAATCATGCATTCAGTAGCCATTTCTTCATTAGCTTTATTAGCTTCAACCATGATTGGTTCTGCTTATGCTGCTCCACCAGCCTGTTTATTGGCCTGTGCTGCTCAAGTTGCCAAATCTTCATCATCTCAATGTGATTCAGTTAGAGAAATCGATTGTTTCTGTTCAAAAGAATCTTCAGCTATTCAATCTTGTTTGGATTCGATCTGTCCTTCCGGCGATTCTGAAAGTGCTTACTCATTTTTTTCAGAAACTGTTTGTGGTGGTAACGTTTCATCATCTTCAGCTGCTCCAAAATCTTCTTCTTCTTCTGCTGCTTCATCTTCTGCTTCTTCTTCATCATCTGCTGCTCCAGAATCATCATCAGTTGCTCCAACAACTGAATCATCATCATCATCATCTGTTGCTCCAGAATCTTCATCTGTTGCTCCAACTACTGAATCATCATCTTCTGTTGCCCCAACTACTTCATCCACTGTTCCAACAACCACAACATCATCATCAGTACCAGTTGTTTCATCCACTTTGGAAACCAGTTCAGTTGTTCCTTCATCCAGCTCTATCCCAGTAATCTCATCGATGGAAAATGGTGTAGCAGGTTCTTTGGCTCCAGCTGCTATCGCTGGTGTCTTTGCAGGTGCTGTTGCCCTTTTGATGTAAGATCACTTTTCATTCATTTTTCAAAAAAAAAAATTAAAAAAGACATATACATATATTACAAAATCAGAAAAATATAGCAGCAAGATTTAGATCTTTACAGCAATACTTATTTATAGTTTGTTATTTCTCCAAATAACTTACTTTTTAACATTATATACCTTTCGTTTATCCTATACTCTAAGAAATTTTTTATTAATGAAAAGAAAAAGAGAAGTTGTTTGCGTTTTATTTTTTTCAAGGCATTGATAAAGATCTTTTGTAGATGAGCTATGAAAGTAGTCTTTCAGATGTTTAACTATAATACTTATTCAATTTATGACTCTTCTCTACTTTACTTAAATCCATTTTCCACTTCTCTCTCTCTCTCTCTTTCTTGCTCTCCTTTCTCTCTGCATGAGAAAAAAGTAAAATTTTAAAAAAAGTGAAAAAGTTGAAGACCAAAAAAAAATAAAAAAAAGGAAAAACCTCTTTTAGATAGAGAGATGGATCGATGCCCTGTTCTCATCAACTGTTTTTGAGAGAGATTAATTCACCCTACATTATTCTAAACTTGAAATGGCCAAGAGACCGAACATCTCTGAACTGTTTACAAAGTCGAGTAAACAAAAGACACAATCAAATGGTCCCAAACAGAACCAAAGAAGAAATAAACTTTTCAATTCGCGTCAAATAAGAACTTCAAACAATGATCCATCATTTAAAGAAGGTATATTAGACATTCCTAGTTTTTTAAAATCGAGAGAATTTGAAATTCAACAGCTTGAGAAGGCACAACTACGATCCAAGTACTCTGCTTCTACAAGATGTTTCCAAAGTTTACCACGTGTCTTGAGAAGAAGAACTGCATCTCATAATGTTAAAAGAGTGCCCAAGAGAATGAGGAAAAGAGCTATAAGAGAGATGAAGGTGAATGATGCTGCTAATAATGCCACTACCGTTGAGAAGAAGTCAAGATCAAAGGGAAGGGAATTGTACAAGTTGAAAATGACAAAGAAATTACTTCGAATTGCATCAAGATTAAAATTGGATAAATTTGGTAGAGATAAAACCCATTCACTTGCCGATTATAATTTAAGAAATAAAATTAAAAAAATTACAAGTCAAATCAAACAATATGAAACTGATAATTTGAAAGAGAAATTATCTAAATCTTGTTCAATTGAAGAGACAAAATTGATCAAATCACGAATTCAATTGAACAACATCATTGGATCATATGATAACGTTGGTTTGAATAGATTACTGCCCAAACCTAGAGGTAATGCCAAATATCACAAGAGACAAAAGAGATTTGTATGGTTACCAACGCATATCTGGCATACGAAAAGGGCTCATTTGGTGAAAAAATGGGGGTTTCAAATCCCATTAAAACCTACTCAAAAATGTTTTAGATCTACACATAGGAAATCCATAAGTGATGGTGCATTGATATGGGATACTTCATATATAGGGACTATTATATTGGAATCATGTGATAAGTTGAAATTAAATCAATTGATACAAAAAATTACAAATGGTAAAGTTAAAAGTTCATTGATTAAAGCTTGGAATGGGTTTATCTATGTTGAAAAAACAGAGAATTTGACAAAGCAAATTTTTGGTATTGCAACTTTGATTCCAATCAGATTAGATGATGATTCTAAAGTTACTAATAAGATTATGATACGTTTACATCCATCTGTTTATGAAGAATATTTCCAATATTTGATGAGTATCAAGGATGAAGAGATCGTATTGAACGATTGTCGTTATTCACTTGGATCGATTCGATTCAGTGGTCCACTGTCTCTTTCGGCATTAAACCAAGTTATCAGTGCAAGTGATGTTGGATCGAATTTACAAACGGCTTCATTGATCACCAAAGTATCATCTCTACAAGATTTGAATAGTTTTAGTGTTGGAACTATCATGTCAATTTTCAGTGATGATCCAAGATTGATTTCAAAACCTATCAAGACAAATCTGACTAAATTTTTTAACAAGGGAAATTTTGATCCAATAGATTTGATCATTTCAATTAGTAAAGGAGAAGCCATCAACAAAGAAAGTTTAGCTGCAATTACATCATTTGATGGAAGATTAAAATCATATGAAAATCAACCTACTATCAAACAATTGGCATCTAGAAGGTCTAAACTGTTACCGGGGAATAACAAATTGACCAAATCTACTACGGATCCAATAATCCCCTTAATCATAGTGAAAGATGATCCATTGAGTTATTCAATGATCATTCCTTGGTTTTGGGTATTACCATTCTGGATCCAATTGAATAAAGTTTCTCATGTTTCCATTGGAGGATTGAAACAAGTTCAACAGTTAAAATTTGAACTGGGTGAATTGAATTACCCTACAGATTATCCATTCTTGACCAGTGGATTTGTTGAAAATTTCATCAATGGTGATGAACTGTTTAAAAAATGGAATCGAATTCAATCTGGTAAAAGAATCAATTATGAAAAATTAGATTTGATGAATAATGATGAAGTTTATGGGAAGGGAGAAGTTGGTTCCCCATTCAACTGTGATTGGAATTTTTTGAGATTATTGAGATTCGGTGTGAATAAGATATCAAAGTCTGATGATGCTGTTCCCGATACAACACTGAAATTCGACGTGTCTAATTGGACTCCCGAGTTCAAAAGAGAATTGTTAAATTTAAACGATGTATATGAATTTATCAAGGATTCCAAATCTTTAGAAAAGGAGAAATTATCAAATGGGGAAATGGTACTCACCAATCCTATCCAACTTTTCTCCAAATCTACATATGAATCATCATCATCATCATTACATGAATTTTTATTAAAAGTTGTACCAATCAATTTGAAATTATGTAATAAAGGACATCCAAAGGAAAATGCTAGAATCTATGCCATTCCTCATTCAGATTTGAGTCATTGGTTACTGATGAAGAACAATAAGAAATGTAATAATAAGATTGATTATAATGATGATGGAAACGTCTTATCTTGTCCACATGCCAATTACTTGATTGGATTTATTACATCGGGTACTTTCAATTTATCAAAAGGTTGTGGAACAGGGGTTGGTTATATAGATGAAAGATTTATTAAGGAGAAGTACTTGTTGGTTAGAAATGTTGGGGAGAGCAAAGCTAGAATAGCTCAATTCAATATTATTGAAATGTCTTGAGATTTTATATATATATATATTCTGTGTAATAGATTATCTGCCCATCAAATCATCATCTTTTTAAATGAGTTAAAAAAAAGGGGGGGGGAGGTTTTCTTTTGTGTGTTAAAAAATAAGAAAACCTGAGTGAGTGTAAAAGGAAAAGGTATATAACGGTTACCCTACCCTCTGCTGTTTTTTTCCCATATAAATACAGCCCGATTCCCGCAAAAAATTGTAAATTTTTATTCTTCTCTTTTTTTTTCTTCATACTTACCTTGAGAAGCCACAGGAGATCAAGAAGTCCTTGTGGTCAATTCCAGTCGTTTACATTGCACTCTTCCCCGTTGCTTCTGGAGTTGTCGGCCATTCATTTCATGATTGGTGCGGATCTCATAATTTTTGATTTCACCCTTATATCCTTTCATAAAATTGATTCTATATATATATATATATATATATATATAATGTGTCGGGATTGGATTTTATAAGGTGTAGTAGACAGAATCACTGGTATATTTTTTCAGATATACCAATGTGCATTCAATTTATAATTGATTTTTGTAAACAAAATAGAAAATGCCTTCTCTCTCTGTTTTAAAATTTACGTGTTTGTAGTAGTAGTGTACTGGCGGTTAGTTAAAAAAACATACTACCTACTAAAAGTTCATTCATTCATTGCTTTGACATAATAATAAATAACCATTTGGAATAAATGAATGGATGACCTAGCTTATTAACTAATTATCGATCTCAAAAAGTATCTTGCAATGATATCATGCCCATCTCGTTATTAACTACTCTCTTGGTTGAACTGAGGTAAGCCGTATTGGATTGGATAGATGATGTAACTTGGAATGAGAGATTAGATAAAATAGATCGATAGCTACTAACCCGCGGATCCACAGTATAGGATCCAACTGACTATCTATGTATTAGCTAGCTCATCTCCGCGGCACAGATGATCAACAAAAAAATAAAAAAAATAAAAAAAAAAATAAAAAAACATGAAACCTTAATCAAGCACAATTATCTCCTACAACTCAACAAAACAGAATATTATATATAAACAACATCATACCCCTGCTTTATACTCTCTGTTCCAATCCCCCCTTTTTTTGAAATAAATAAACATCAACATATCAAAAACAAAAGATCACAATGACACAAGATGATTATTTTCCAACAACTATAAATCCAAAGGCATTAGATCCAATCAAATTCACAATATACTGTGGTACTTTAGCACATACTCCAAATTTTGGTGAATTGGAAGTTATACCAAATGCTGCCACTGGAGTCGACACTGATGGAACCATCGTATTCATCAAAAGAGGTTTAGCCGATAGACCATTACAGGCCTTACAAGAGTATGATTCCAATATTAACAAAGATGATGTTGATATTATCAGTATAGATATTAAGAATGAAAATTCTTTTTATTTCCCAGGTTTCATAGATACCCATATCCATGCTCCACAATTTTCAAATTTGGGTATTTTTGGTAATTCAACATTGTTGGATTGGTTAGATTATTATACATTCCCATTGGAATCATCATTTAAAGAATTGGAAGTTGCCAAATTGGATTATCAAAAATGTGTTGATAGAACTTTGAGTAATGGAACTACATGTGCTTCATATTTTGCCACGATTCATACACTGGCTACCAATTTGTTAGCAGATATTACCCTAAAAACGGGACAAAGAGCATTTATTGGGAAAGTATGTATGGATAAGAATTCACCAGATCATTATATTGAAACTTTTGAAGAATGTAAAGAATCCAATTTAAAAGTTATTCAACATATAGATCAAAGAGATCCTGAAAATGAATTAATTGCACCAATAATAACTCCAAGATTTGCCGGATCATGTACTTCAAAGACTTTACAAATGTTGGGGGATTTAAGAGCTTCTAAAGATTATCATTGTCAAACCCATATTAATGAAACACAATCTGAAATTGAATGGACTAAAGAACAATTCCCAGAATGTTCTTCATATACTGATATCTATTTAAAACATAACTTGTTATCGAATAAGACAATACTTGCCCATGGTATTCATTTCACCGATGAAGAAAGAGATATTGTTGCTAGAATTGGTTGTGGTATCTCTCATTGTCCAACTTCAAATTCTTCAATCACATCTGGGGAGGCTAGAATTAGATGGTTGTTGAATGCTGGAATTAATATCAGTTTAGGTACAGATTGTTCAGGTGGATTTTCACCATCAATATTAACAGTGGCCAAACATGCTCTATTGGTTTCGAGACATCTTGTCATGGGTTCTAGTAATGAGAAGGAAAAATTAACGGTTGATGAATGCTTATATTTTGGAACTAAAGGTGGTGCCAAAGTTTGTAAAATTGAGGATAAAGTTGGTACTTTTCAAATTGGTAAAAAATGGGAATGTCAATTGATTGATTTACTGTGTAAAAATTCTCCAGTTGATTGTTTTACCAAACAAGAACCAAGATGGTTGAATAATAATTTTGAAATTGCAAATAAAAAATTTCAAGATATTATAGATAAATGGGTTTTCAATGGTGATGATAGAAATGTTAGAAAAGTTTTCGTTAATGGTAGATGTGTTGTCGATAAAATTTGAAAATAAAAATCTTATCATTATTTACCTTTTATACATATATATATATATATAGGTATTATTTATTTTTGTCAACATCTTATGATGCTTTGGTTTATTATTATAAATGCTTCGGTATTGGAAATTCCAATTTTTTTTTTTTAATATTGCACACGTTTTAAATAATATATCTATCTAATCCCATCCCCTCATCTAATCTCCATTTCAATAAAAACAGACACTGTATAAAAGTGGTAAATTTGGATGATCTTTCTGCCATTCTGCCATTATATCCAACATTGAATCTTCAAATGGTTCACTAAATTGATCAGTTGAGTTCGATGAAATCTTGTATTTTTCACTAATCAGTTGAGCTAATTGTAATATTCCAGCCCCACCAACTTTTGCATTCAGTGCATCATCTTTGATATCTAAATTTATCACATGAACAATTCGAAGTGTCTTATTTGGATCTTCATAATTTCTTGCAATTAAATCTTGTACCACAGCATCATAACATCTCTCTTCACATGTGAAAACTACATCGAATCGGAAATATTTCTCATTAAACTCTTTATTTGCAGCAACACTCGTATATGGCCATCTTTCTGGTGCCTTTTTAATCTTTCTATTTCTATCCAACATCAGAAGAAGACCATTTGCCTGATATAATTTCGGATCCTGTTTTTCTAATTGTTCATAGATACTATTATAATCTGTACCAAATTCAAATATATTAGGTTTGTCCATCGATGGACCAGGTAATTTGATCATTGACCCTGTTCCAAATGAATGCACGTCAAAACCAGCTTCTTGTAGTACTTTGTGCGCTTGCATCGATCTGTGTTTAAATAAAGAGATGTTAGTGATGAAATAATACCATCAGAGTTTCTCATAAGTGCAAACATACCTATTCTGATTCATTGCACACACGGTGCAAAATTTCAAGTCAGACATTGGGTGGGTTCCTTGGTATATTAATAATTAGTTTAGAATCCAATCGCCCTATATGACAGTTTTCGTATGTATATGATCTTCAGTTTTAAGTCTGTGTGTGTGTAGTTTTTTTTTTTTTTTTCTTTCTCTTTGCTTTCCTTTTCTCTTCGCCAAAAGATCTACAGGGAGCTCAAGGCTTATCATATATACATAACATACATCAATTCTTAATTAGACAAGTTAAAAAAGTTCATCTCGATACAGAAATGATTTTTACACGATATGATATAGATCCCAAAGTCGATTTAGACTGTCTCTTGTAGTATAAATTATCATAACACCAAAAAAAAGAAAAATCATGTTCTCCCTCAAAATGTTTTATATATTTGCTTTTATAGGATTTATATCACTATCGTCTTATCAATTATCTCATTGTATTGATATATATGATATGCAAAATTGATTCTTTATTAAAGCAAGAAAATTCTTCATAGGAAAAGACAGTAGCTAAAAATTATCGTCCTTATTCTTCCCCCTCTTCTTCTACTGCACTTTCATCTTCACTAAGACTATCATCATCATCATCATCATCATCAGCATCCTCCTCCTCCTCTTCGCTACTACTACCGCTGGAACCACTTCCATCACTCTCTTCCCCACCAAATTGATAATTAGCATCTTCTTCTTCATCATCATCTTCATCACCATCACCAGTTTTGCCATCATCATCATCTCCCATCACTTGTCCCAATATACCTTCTGATTCATTATTTTTCATTTTTGTTTGCAGTTTTAATTCATCAGCCATTGATTGATCTCTAAACTCTTTTTTCTCTACATATGAATTAATCTGTTCATATTCTTGTTGATCAATCATGGAAAATTCAGATTTCTCTCCATCGTGTAAATGTAATGTTACATTGAACGTGACTCTTGTTATAGCCGTGTATGTAATACTCTCTATATCATTACTACTGAAGAGTAATATTGGTTTCTTGAAACCAAAGATTATGTAATTAGGAAGGAAATACAAGATTCCCTCCTTAGCGCCCTTATGAGCTCCGACATAAAAACAATCATTTGTCTCTTCAAATGGGGTTGACAAATTGAATCCACAGATTTGAAATTGTTTTTGGAGATATGTAATCAAACTTGTATAATTCATCTGTTGCAAAATTGGTAACCATTGTTGATTTAAAATTTCGAAATTTAATTGTAATAACAATGGTTCATTTTTGAAAACTTGTTTATGATTTTGTTTATAAAAAATAACCAAATATTTAGAATTCTTCTTTTCAGGGATGGGTAAAACAGTGGCAAGAATGATGTTATCATTTGATAAATCGTTTAATATAAAATCTGGTTCCACTGTTGGATCATTGATGGATTTTGTTAACAGAATTATTTTTAAATCATCCTTTGCTGCAATGACAAAATTCAATTTCTTTCTCAATGGGGAAAGTGTTGAGATTTCAGGAAGTTGTAAAACAATATGATAACCTAATAAATTTATAATTTCATCTTGTTGTTGTTGTTGTTGCTTCTTCAACTCTATTTTCTTTCTCTTTAAATCGGGTCCTGGAATTAAATGATTATACAAGGCTTCAAAAACTTCAGATGATTCTGGAACCTTACCTTTTGATATCAAAGTTTGTTAGGATATTTTTTGGAATGGTGGTCAAAAAAAAAAAAGATAATTCTTTTAAATGAATAATACATACTTATAATACCATTGATTTGTAATTGAAGATCTGGGGGTAATGTCTGCAAATAAGAAGAAGACATCTTGTATCAGAAAAAATCAAAAACAAAAAAAAAAGCCACTTTTGGGGGAAAGTTTTGGTTAAATAAGTATATTTAGAGTTGGAATTTGAATCAGTGTGATAAATGTAGCAAATTTCCAAACTCAAATCGATAATGATGATGGATATATAGTTGATTTATATCAGCTTTTTGCTCATCATTTCAATCATTATTATGTGTATCGCGTTGGTTTCTTCTTCTTCTTCTGTTTGCGGGAAAAAATCTGGGGCTGTTGGGTGGGATGGTGATGTCGGTGAGACGTAAATAAATTACAGCAAATGTTGGATACATCTATATATAGATATATAACTATTGGTATTGATGATGAAGATTATCAAAGTAATATCATATAAAATTGAATGAAAATTTCATAAATAAATAAATAGATAAAATAAATAAATAAATAAATAGATAAAATAAATAGAATAAAATAATAAAATAAATAATAAATGAAATAAATAATTGTAAAATCGAATGAATATCAATAATAATATCTTATCGAGAATAACTTGTCCCTCTATCAGATGGTAATTCTCAACTAGCTGTGATAAAATAGCAGTCTTATCCCCCGTAGAGAAACTGATCCTTCACATTCAATCTTCAACCATCAGAGCTCTTCTAGCTCTTGATTCTTGTAAATTCTTCACCCTTCTTTCCAACAATTTATCATTGTTTTCCACCCATCCATTGAAAAGATAACCGGCTCCCACCCAGAATGCAGCAGAGTAAGCCAAACCTTCTGGGTATAAAGTGAAAGGCATCTGTCTTATACCCTGTTGAAAACATCTCACCAGCACGCCTTTTAATAATAGTCAAATATTTATGTTAGTATATATATATATATATATATATATATACATAAATGTGCACTACGATTTCAATTAATCAATCACACATTGATAATCACACATACCAAAAGTGGCCCATCCGAAATATGAAAGAATTCCCACTGCCATTATTATAATAATTTTATCAATATATTAAATGAGATTATTGAGTAAAAGAATTAGATTTCACATTTTTGTGTTTTTTTTAATTTTTTTTGTTGTAAATTTTAACGAATTGATATATTTATAATATTGAAATAGAACAACACTAGGTGGTTATCTACAATGAACAATAAAATATATATGAGATTCAACCTATTTTGGTTGTCTAGTATCATACAACAAATATTGATAGAATAATTTTAGTAGGATCAGCTTTACTTGAAAGCTTACTTTCTCCCCCCAGATTTCATAAATTTTCTGTTACCAATTTGAAGTTTACTCATGTAGATAGATGAATTGTAAACCCTTTGTAGCATCTGTGTCATTTTTGGTGATATTAAGCACAATGAAACATATGGTTCAACAATAATTATTGCCTTATCTTGTAAATCTAAGCTTAACTTGGAAAAGAAGACTATGGGATCTCCATTATAGACTATTATCATTGACGATTTCCATTGAATTGATTGTTATTGGTGATTTCATAAAAATATTATAGGTTTGCCCAGACCAGAAATATACTCGAAAGATGTTTCTCCACACTAATGGATTCAATTGAGAGAGGTACATTAGTTGTATCAATATTTCTTGAGCCAAATTTTAATTTGATAGCTAAAGGTTTTAGAACATTTCCCAGTGGTCATTTGTCAGCCATGTTGGCAAATACAATTACTGTTTATAGGTGAAATATTGAAAATATTCTCAAATTTAATTCTATCAACTTGTCATTAATACCTGATGATTGCTCCATTGGTTTTGGATATTTGGGTATCCTATAGCAGAGTCGGTTGTAAGAGATGAAGTGTTAGCAGGATCTTCAATTGAGGTCTTGGCCATTATTGCTTTTCAACATCAATTCTTCCCCAAGATTTCCAATGACAAGTTGGAAGGCAAAACTGTTCGGTCCAAGAAAATTGATTGAAGAGGGATCTTGGGATGTTGGATAAAACTATTTATCCTTGCACTGTACAAGTTGATATGGGCTAATTATATCAAATTTTGTAAAGTGGAAATAAAAAAATTTTAGGATCAACCAATTAATTTATCAACTTCAAGAATCATATTTCCACAATTAAGTCTCTCAATGACCATCAAATAAGATATCTTCTCAAGTCTTTATAAGGTTAAAATGATCATCAATACATTCCTTGCTTGTGAAGAAAAACAAAAAAAAAAAAAATTTTCTTTTTTTTTGTTAAAAGAATTTGGCAAAAGAAGTAAACTCATCTATCACAACAAGACAACCATTTTATTGAATCCTAACGCGACATGGTGACTGAAAAACCCAAAAGACTGGTGTCTCCACCTGATCTCATTGGAAACAATAGCAATAATAACAATAGCAAGCCCAAGTTTATCAATAATTTTCTTGGGTTCTTCAAACACAATGATGATGCCAGAAACAACAATAACAATAATAATAACAACAATATCACTACTAATATTTCAGATACATCATCAATGATGGGTAATGTGTCAACTTCAATGGCCAGTTTCAACAGATTTCGTAGTGAGAAGTTGGGGAACAGAAATATCAGTGATATTACTGCATTAAAACTTTACCATCAATCATTGAAAGAAGAGAACAATGATAGATATAATGCATTACTTGGTGAAACTAGTACTTATGATTCGTTGTCTAACAATCATACCATCAGAGAAGATCAAAGTTTTGCCAACGAATCAAATAATACAGTTATTCAATATGAGACAAGAGGTCAAAAACGTCCTTTTAAAGAATCTAGAGATGATTCATTTGTGATACCTTCTATACAACATAGAAAGCAATCAATACCAAATTTGAGACAACAATTATCGAGAGTTAATCCAAGAGAGAGATCTAATTTGATAAATTTGAAGAGAAAGATGAAATTAGATGCTTATTACAAGAGAAGAATGAACTATTTGAATTATTATAATCAAAATGGTCTGAGCAATAATAATAATTCATTGACCTCGATAAATTCATCTTTTCAACCTCTTGGTAAAAATCAAGAATTAAGCTCTACAAAGAAGAATAAGCTGATCATGGGACTGGATTCACATATTGATAAAAAATCAAAGAAAATTAGTAATAAGATTACCAATACATCTGGTGTCTTCAATGGATCTTTTATGTACGATTTGGATGAAGAAGATGAACAACTGGATTCAAAAGATACCACTACAATTGATTATAAGCCGATTAATATTGAACTCAAATCAGATAAATCAAATAAATATGGACCCAAATTATTGGCTCCTGGTATGGAAAGAATGCTTGATGGTGGTAAGAAACAATTTATCACAAAGGAACAACAACAACAACAACAACCAGCAGTGGAGAAAAAAGTCGCCTTTGATTTGAAAAAAAATATTAATATGAAATCAGATCTGCTACCTAAAGATGAAATAACAGGCCCAAGTTCAAGTTTTACGTTTGTGACCAAAGACAACAACAACAGCAGTCAAAATGATGATACAACAATTACTAGTAAAATTCCAGAAACACTGCCCAACTTTTCATTTGGTTCTCAGACAGATTCTCAACCGAAAGTAACGGTTGTCGTGCCTAATGAGACACCATCAAGTTTATTTGGTAATAATAAAGATAAACCATCCACCGTTGATTCAGAAAAACCAATGTCATTTTCGTTTGGTGCCAGTTTATCGAGTAATGTTGACAAACCATCATTCTCATTCAATCTGGGTAATGATAAAAAAATTAATGGAACATCAAGTGAAAATCTGTCAAAGCTGGATGATGGACAGAAGAAACGTACCGGTTTGTTTGGTGGTGTTACAACTTCATCGGTGGACAAAAAGGATGATGATTCAAAGCCAACATTTTCTTTTGGCGGAAGTACTACAAAACCTTCATCTGCAGTTGACAATACCAAGAAGCTGTTGCCATCCTTTTCATTTGGAGGTGTTGCCGTTGATGATTCGAAGAAAAATGATGATGTGAAACCGGGATCTTTATTTCCTCAGTTGAAAAATGGTGGAGATGTGTCATCATCATCATCATCGTCAAAACCTGCATTTTCATTCAATCCACCGGCTAAAAAAAATGATGAAACTTCTGAAACTGAAAAGAAGAAAGATTCTTTGGAACAGACAAGTACCACTGTTGGAAAGCCATCTTTTTCATTTACAGCTCCAGTGAAAAATTCAGAACCCATTGCTGGACTGTCATTATTCCCAGTTGACAATAAGAATGATGCTTCTTCTTCTTTTTCATTTAAAAAAGATGTAACAAAAGATGTTGGTACAAAACCTTCATTTGCCTTTTCCTCAAGCACCTCAGAACAGAAACCTTTGTTTGGATCAACAACGACAACAGGAGATGTATCTCAACCACTGTTCACATTTGGTAATGGTACATCAAAGACATTTCTGCTGAATACAGGTGATGATGAAGTGAAAAAAGTTGATGATGGGAATAAGAAGAGGACATTTATCGAAGATGAATCTAATCATGGTGATTCTAACAAACGTGGTGGATTCCAATTTGGAACTTCCAACACTGCTACTATTGGAGATAATAAGGATACCAAGACCAATATTGAATCACCAAAACCAACAACAGCGATTAATTTCTCCAATATTGCCAACAAATCTACTGGAGGTTTTTTCTTTGGAGGTGGTTCGGGACAATCTGGTACTCCATCTGTTTCATCTGAAACTGAAACCACAGCAAAGGTTGCACTGAAACCTGTTTTCAATTTCAACAATTCTGGTGGTGGTGCAACAACAAATGGTGGTTTGTTTGGTGGTAATGCTGCCAATACTAATACCACGGTTTCCAGTATAGAGTCTACACCACTGGTGGGTGGTTCAGATGTCAAGAAGTTTACCTTTGGAGCACCATCATCATCATCAACAGCACCGCCACCACCACCACCACCACAAACAACAACAACTAATAATAATAATAAACCGATTTTCCCAACAAATGGTGGTTCAACAACACCTTTTAACATTTCTGGTAAATCAACACCTATATCATCATCGGCACCTGGTGCGTCTTTCCAATTCAACCTTGGTGGTGGTGGGATTAAACTGGATCCGGCAAGTGTATTTGGTGCGTCATCACTGGATCAAGGAGGAGGTTTTAATTTTAATAATGGAAGTAATGCTCCATCGGTATTTAATCCCTCAAGATCAGCTACACCTGTAACTGGATTTAATTTCAACAATAATAACAATAATGCAGTTGGAATTGGAAATATAAATCCAGCTAGTGTATTTGGTAAACAAATGACACCAGATTCGAGTTCAAGTACACCTGGATTTGGTAATGCTAGGCAAGCAACACTGGGGAATATGTTTGGAGTAAATGGTACTGGTGTTGGTGGGAATGGTAATATGTTTGGAGGTTTTAATGGTATGCCACAACAACAACAACAACAACAAAATCAAGGTATGGTATTTGGAGGACTGCAACAACAACAACAACAACAACCAGGAATGTTTGGCGCGGTGCAATCGGCACCTCTTCCAACAGGTACTCCTATTCCAGGAAGAAAACTTGCTAGGATGAGACAACCAAGATCTCATAGATAAATAGATAGATATAGATATAGATGAAAAAAAGATAATGTCTCTTTTTTTTTTTTTTCTTTTTTTTTTTTTTTCTTTTTTTTTTTTTTTCCTTTTTTTTTTCTTTTCGCTTTATGTCTATTCTTTAAAAATGTAATATAAAGTAATAGCATTTGTATAGTATGATTATTATAAATATAATAGTAGTCTATTTAAGTGATATTTGAAAATTGATTTTGTTTATTAAAGATGATATTTTTTCAATTTTCTCCCATTTTCGATCCTTTAAAATAAAATATATCGTTTGTTTTGTTTTTTTTTTTTAGACTAAAATTTTTTTTTTT